>JAVXUP010001837.1:0-186985 GCA_033070095.1 Escallonia herrerae | reverse complement strand
TACATAGAACTGCTCCGGATTAGAGAGCAACGTTTTAACCGTTCTGAATATTTGAAGCTTAACATGTATCCCACTCATTTTGTGGAATTAACGGTGAGAGAATTCACAGAATGGAGGCGAGGGGGCGGCAGGAGTAAGTGGAAACCAGGTCGAAACGTGTTAGGCATGATGAACGCAGACTATCAATGTCCCGCTGCTGATGCGAACCTTATCATGATACCCTGTCATCATGCAAACCACTGGTTCCTATTAGTTCTCCATCCAGCGTTCAGAACGGTTCACATATACGATAGCCTAAGGGAGGACGAGCCTGGACAGCTGCTGGCACAGATGTACAACGAGTACATCACTTTAGTGGTTAGTATTTATTTTTTGACCTTGGCCCATAGTATATTGTTCTTGTCTCATAGGCTTGATTCTCGTTTTTATTGTTGGATGCAGACTACTGTCCTCTCGCTAGCATGCGGACGGCCACAGGGTGACCCTTGGACGGTCGTGATGATAAAGGACCGACCAAAGCAATATAACGGTCACGATTGCGGGATTTACGTCCTCAAGTACATGGACTACGTTGCTCGCTCGGAAGTGCTCAAACACTCCTCGTGGACTAGGAAGGATGCCTTGACGTTTAGGTATAGGATAGCCTGGGAGCTGAAAAAGAATGAAGCTAGACGCATTCATTACCATTATCCTGACGTGCGTGGCTAGCTGCTGTGATGTTACAAAAAATTGTACCAAAAAGAAATGTACATAATTTTTCGCATGCTATGAATTTGGCGCTAAAATGTGCGCGAATATACCTTTCATATGACGGCATTCGAAAAAATTACGCGTCTCGCTTTTCGCCGAAATTCATAGAAATGGGCTAACTAGCGTGCATGAGGTGCAATGAGCGAAAAAAAAAAGTGACAAAAAAAATTTCAACTTTTTTCGGAAGCTATCAAATGCGGCCTATAGTGTGCCCGAATAGGCCCTTCCTAGGAAAACTCAAAAATTAATGTGTCTCGTTTTTCGCCGAAAGTCTTACAAATGGGCTAACTAGCGTGCCTGAAGTGCAATGAGCGGAAAAAAAGTGACAAAAAAAATTACAACTTTTTCGGAAGCTATCAAATGGGGCCTAAAGTGTGCCCGAATAGGCCCTTCCTAGGAAAACTCAAAAATTAATGTGTCTCGTTTTTCGCCGAAAGTCTTACAAATGGGCTAACTAGCGTGCCTGAAGTGCAATGAGCGGAAAAAAGTGACAAAAAAATTACAACTTTTTTCGGAAGCTATCAAATGGGGCCTAAAGTGTGCCCGAATAGGCCCTTCTTAGGAAAACTCAAAAATTAATGTGTCTCGTTTTTCGCCGAAAGTCTTACAAATGGGCTAACTAGCGTGCCTGAAGTGCAATGAGCGGAAAAAAAGTGACAAAAAAAATTACAACTTTTTTCGGGCTATCAAATGGGGCCTAAAGTGTGCCCGAATAGGCCCTTCCTAGGAAAACTCAAAAATTAATGTGTCTCGTTTTTCGTCGAAAGTCTTACAAATGGGCTAACTAGCGTGCCTGAAGTGCAATGAGCGGAAAAAAAGTGACAAAAAAAATTATAACTTTTTTCGGAAGCTATCAATTGGGGCCTAAAGTGTGCCCGAATAGGCCCTTCCTAGGAAAACTCAAAAATTAATGTGTCTCGTTTTTCGCCGAAAGTCTTACAAATGGGCTAACTAGCGTGCCTGAAGTGCAATGAGCGGAAAAAAAGTGACAAAAAAAATTACAACTTTTTTCGGAAGCTATCAATTGGGGCCTAAAGTGTGCCCGAAAACGGAGTTACCAAAAATATCAATAATCCACAAATCAAATCACAAATTAAAGATTGCACAAACCAAATCACAAATTTAAACATTATAAAAGTTCAATTTATACAACTGAAACATTAACCCTAACACTCTTCCTCATCATCGTCCTCCTCGACCATACTGCCAGGTTCGATACCTAACACTTTATAATGGTTTCTCTTGTCATGATCAGTCATCTTATTACACAACGCACACTTTCGTAATTTTTTTTGACCCGTTGCTTCTTCAATCGGATTCTTCATGCGTATTGCTCGTTTTCGCCCTTTTGTTTGAGAAATAATTGGATCAAAAATGTCGTCCTCCTCACGTTGTAGGTCAGTGCCGTCAATGACTGGCTGTTTGGCTCGATTGAATCTACCGCCTGGAGTTGGTCGAGTAGTCGGAGTGTCCACAGTTTCTGGTAATGCCATCCTAAACTGTGCATGCATAGCCTTATCCCGTGCGGCTGCTTCAACTTGATACCTGTACCCATCAAATGTCGACGCTGCATCCATTGATAAACCGTGCATGATGTTACAAAGGTGATTATATCGCAGCGACTCAGATTGCTCGAAATCAACTGAAACATTGGGCACGTAAGGAATGTGACCGTGGACTCTGTTGGCTTCCTTCGTCCACCGTTCCAAGATATACGGTGGAGGGATTTCACTAGCATTCTTGGCGCTCAAAACCCTCAACGCGTGTCGACAAAGTATACCTTTATGCTCAAACAGTTGACAGTTGCAATTAACCAACCCAGTGTCCTTACAAATTGCTACGGTAAAATGTCGTCTGGTCCTCGGAGCCGACGAAGAGCACGGATTGGCGAAGTTCGTCACATTTGTCAAAGCATAAACCTTGATGTCTCTGGTGGAATACTCGTGCAACTTTGTCATGCCATATTGATTCGACTTTAGTAGTTCCTCTTGAAACTGTCGAAACATTTCCTTGGTATAGACTTGAGCCGCATGAGCCTCTAAAGGTGAATAAAGTAGTATAGCTCTTTCTTTGCAAACTGTAGCCGCGTCGGCTTCTCTCTCACGGTACAATTGCCTGTCAACGGCTTTCTGCATCTCTAGTACGAACTCCGCTATACTTGAAGACTGGCCTACGTACCCATCAAAGAATGAATTCATAGCTTCGCTTCTCGAGGTCGTAGTCATTCCGGCTGCAAAAAAATTCTTGGTGTAGGCACCGACCCACTGTGTCTTGATCTCATACAACGATTGTAACCATTCGTGATTGTGCAAATAGTAAGTATCCATTAACGTGGCCCACCTCTCCTCGAACACGTCTACCGTCAACGATTTCTTCACACATGTATTAAAGTCAGTCTTGAATGACGGATGGTTTGCATATACATGGTGAAGCCGTTCGGGATATTTGTTGCTTATGTGCCATGTGCACAGGCCATGGTGAGTATCTGGAAGGACCTTAGCGATTGCATTTTTCATTGCCAGATCTTGGTCGGTGATGATGGTCTTTGGAGGAATATGATACATTGCTTGAAGCCACGTTTCAAATAACCACGTAAATGACTCCTCCGTCTCATCCCTAAGCAGGGCAAAGCCAAACGAGATTGACTGATAGTGGTGGTTCACCCCGGTGAACGGAGCAAAAGGCATAGAGTACTTATTGGTGCGGTATGTGGTGTCAAACGTCACAACATCCCCAAAATTTTGGTAAGCAGCTCTAGAACGGGGGTCCGCCCAAAATATAGTACTAATGCGGTTCTCATCATCCAGTTGGAGACTGTAAAAAAATCCAGAATTCTCACTCTGAAGGGACCTGAAGAGATCAAGTGTAGTTTGAGAATCACTCTTACCGAAAGACTCTCTCCTCTGAGCACGAAGTTCATTTCGAAGGTCTACTTCGTTGAAACTCAACTTGTCAATCCCCCCAGCCTGGCTTGAGAAAACCCCCATCATCTTAGAAGGTGGAATTTTAGCCTCGGCCATTGTAAAAATTAGTTGTCTGTGTGCCGCGCTTATTTCTCGGTGTTGATGAATTTGACCAATCTTACTGGGGGTCATCAACTGATGATTATGGCTCAACTCCACTCCTGTGACAACCCAATGGTTTTCATTTTTTCGGTGTACTGCATACACATGGGCCTTGCAGCCGGTACCCGGAAATGTGTCCCGTTTTCTTTGTCTTGTTGTCCCTTCGTCACTGATCCGAACGACCGGAGTTACATGCGGTGCTCCTCTATGACACTCAAATAGTCTTGCACAAATTTGATCTGTATTCGCCCGTTTTCTAGTCGTCTTAGTTCTAATACCGAAACCTATCGTTTTCGAATATGCTCTATAGTATGCTTCAACTTCGTCCAGTGCTTGAAAAACTTGACCAACGTAAGGTGGATCAGAACCTTCACAAAAATTATTTCCTCCAGTTGCATCCATATTTATACTGGAATCTAAAAAATAAAAATTATATCATTCTCAACAAGTCATAGATTTAAATAAAAGAAGAATAAAATTTATTTAAACCACCGTCTTTCGAGAAATTTGGTATAATGTAAAATTAGCAAAATAGCCCCCGATGAGCGACAAATTACCGAAATGCCTCCGGGGGTTCATTATCACCCTAACGCCCCAAATCAGCTTCAAAACAACCTTTCAGGTGCTTTGCTTACATTTCTGGACTAAGAAATCCTTTGAAAAACTTAACGCTGCAAATTTACGAAAATACCCCTATCGGGGATGCGAATTACCAAAATGCCCCCTGACAACAAGCTTCCTGAATTCACTCTTTAAAATAACTTTTCAGGTGTCTCACACCCTTTCCTGAACTAAAAGTTATTTTAAGCACAGATTTGTGTAACGTAAAATTAGCAAAATAGCCCCCGGGGGTTCATTGTCACCCTAACGCCCATCAAACCAGCTTCAAAACAACCTTTCAGGTGTTTTACTTACATTTCTGGACTGAAAAACTTTTTTTCGGGAAAATTACAAAAACACCCCTCGCGGGGGGGCAAATTACCAAAATGCCCCCTGGCTTCAGAAAATATCAAAATTGCTTTAAAACGCTATTTTAAGCTTCCTGAGTTCATTCTTGATTTAAAAAGTATTTTACGGATTTTTCGCCTAAAAATCCCGAACCGGTGTCCGGATCGAGCGCTTAAAAGCCCGTTCGGCCAAAAAATTAGCTAACGACTTCGGAATGGTCCGAATTCCTGGGGAATGGAACTTCCCAACACCCTAGGGTTCTCATAAAAGTTTCGCACGAAATTGTGCTGTCTTGATATTTTAAATTACACTGTAAAGTTACAAGGTTGCGCGTATCAGTTAACCCCTTTCTAGTCTTTGAAAAACTCTGAAATTTTAACCTGATACAGATCTTTTGAAAATAACTAGGGTCTCTGTTTTGTATTTTGGCAAAATCTAGCTCTAGCTATTTTTTATAAATTCGTAAAAAAACTGTCTAATTAAGTTTTCACCTTTAGCGACAATTACGCCCCGCAATCAGCTGCAAAATAACATTTCAGGCGTTTTACTTACATTTCTGGACTTAAAAGTCCGTTGGAAAATTTTTTCGGGAAAATTACCAAAATACCCCTCTCGGGGTGGCAAATTACCAAAATACCCCCTGGCTTCAGAAAATATCAAAAGTGCTTTAAAATGCTATTTTAAGCTTCCTGAGTTCATTCTTGATCTAAAAAGTATTTTACGGATTTTTCGCCTAAAAATCCCGAACCGGTGTCCGGATCGAGCGCTTAAAAGCCCGTTCGGCCAAAAAATTAGCTAACGGCTTCGGAATGGCCCGAATTCCTGGGGAATGGAACTTCCCAACACCCTAGGGTTCTCATAAAAGTTTTGCGCGAAATCGCGCTGGCTTGATATTTTAAATTACACTGCAAAGTTACAAGGTTGCGTGTATCAGTTAACCCCTTTCCGGTCTTTGGAAAAATCTGAAATTTTTACCTGATATAGATCTTTTGAAAATAACTAGGGTCTCTGTTTCGTACTTTGGCAAAATCTAGCTCTAGCTATTTTTTATAAATTCGTGAAAAATTCTATTTCTGACGCCCTAAAAAATCGCTATTTTGGAATTTTTCGAATGTAATACCCCGATTTGTCAAAACGTAATTTTGACGCCCTTTGACGCCCTAAACACGAATTTTAGACTATTGTAAGAACAACTTAAGCGTAACACAATTTAAACAATCAATTGGTAAGAACAAATTGAAAAATACTTACTTGTTTTAACTTGATATATTTCAAGAAAAATCCACCGGTCTTCTAGCGGTTATCCACCGATCTTCTAGCGTAAATTTTTTTTGTTTGTATGTAGGTGAGATAGGGAGAATGAGGAGGGTGGAAGAAATGATTCGGGGAGGAGGGATTTTATAGAGAGAAAAGTGAGAGAGGAAGAGAAGAACCGTGAGTGAACAGCAAGGAGGGGGAGGGGGGAATGACACGTGGGGGTGGGGGGTAGGGTGGTAATGACACGTGGGGGAAGAGGGGGTTCACGGGTGGGGGAAGGGGGGTTCACGGGTGGGGGAAAAGGACATAGGGTGGGGGCCACGGGGTGGGGGGCAAGGGGGTGGGGGGCAAGGGGGGTGACGGGTGGGGGGTGGGGTCACGGAAGGCAATAATGCCAACCGCATGTAGGAGTTGCGGTTGGGCATTATTGCCACCATTTTCTCACGAGTTTTTCATTTTCTCGTGATATTTTCATGAATTTATCATAGTATTTTCGTCCTTTTTTGTCCCTTTTCGTCCTTTTTTGGCCCACGTGGCCAACCGCTGGTAAGACCAGCGGTTCGGTGGAGAAATTTGTTATTTCTCCACCGGTGGGTGTGGATCGGCCCCCTATATATATATATATATATATATATATATATATATATATATATATATATATTAGAATCTTTTACTGGTTGAGCCGTTTCTTATAATTTTTGTCATACATTGTTAACCATCTCGAGAAGGATTCTGGTTTATAATGTCCACTTCAATTGGCAAAAAATTAAGGTTACATTTCTACTGCAATTCAAGTGGTAGAATAGGCCTACAACACCCTTTCCCTCCTACCCCCCTCATCCCATTCACAACAAAAGATCGTCATCAAATATGCTTAGTGACTTTTAATTAGTAATAATAAAACCTTAAAATTATTGTTAAATGTTGTCGGTAAAGAAGTTTTAGGATATACCACTAGCAATATTGAGCAACACAAATTAGCTACTGAAAAGGGATCGTTGGCTATTCTTACTACCACTGGTGTTGCAATCAGCGGAGTACTGAAATCAAAGATGGTTTCATGAGTACCAATGGTCAAGGAATATTTGAATTGTTGGTAAATATTTCTTCTCGTTTTCAAGATACACATCCAATTTTAATCAACCATCTTTCATCACGTTATTCCATACTGCAAGACAAAACTTTACAAGATTAAAAGAAAAGAAAAAAAAATAGACATCACAAAAAGAAGAACGGAATGAAAAGCATGAAGATATTTCTTCAGTTTATGCACCACTATCTCCTTTTATCTTTCTAACAGTAACTGCAAAAACCTCCGATTAACCCTTGAGTACGTCCGAAGGAGAAAGAGGAGGAGTATCCAGCTGGTAAAGATTGAGAGCTGGACCAACAAACCGGAACAGTATCCAAGCCCCAATTACAATGTAAATGGAAGCATAAGCAAACTTGTTGATCCAGAATAAGAGACCCTTTTCACCCACGTACAGCTCTATCGCCTTCTCTGTGAGCGTCATGGACTCCCACTCCTTTGGAGCTGCAGCCTTTGTCCGGCTGATGGGTAGCCCCACGCTGTCGACCCCACCATCTTCTTGCTTTTGCCTTGCCCTCTTTCTCGACCCTCTTTTGAACCGGATTTGGGCGGTGTCCGGTGCTGGAACCGAATCTTCGCCGTCGCTGGTGGTGGTCCTGCCGTTGCTAGAGCTGCTTTTGACGGGGTAAAGTGTGGGTGATTGGGGACGGCGAAGATGGGGTTTTGGAGGAAATCGAGTAGCAATATATGAGATGGATTTCGAGAAAGATAGGGTGGTAAGGTTCATTTCTAGCTCGAGGTTTTATTAGATGTAATAACAAGTCTTATGGCTGGAGCAAAGCAGCAGATCAGTCAATGGTCGGATTTTTCTTATCCCCTTTTATCCTTTTGGAAGGGGAAGGTGTTTGTGCTAAGTGACCCAGTGTCTGTTTTGATCTGTGTCATCTGGGTGTCCAATTGGTATTATTGGAATCAAGGTAAAAAAAATTTTGATTTAATCTGTTTTTTCTGTTTTTTTTTTGTCCATATGTAAACTAGGCAATGTGTGATAATGTGTCTTGGATAAAAAAACTCGGAATGTGTGGGAGTCTCACATCGGTTATTCAGAGAAGGGTTACAACTTAGTCCTAAGTATATAAGTCTTGTCCCACATTTACTTATCTATATATATATATATATATATATATATATATATATATATATATATATATATATATATATATATATATATATATATATATATATATATAGATCCACACCCACTAGTGGATATTATCCAGCCAACCGCAATTGTTGCGGTTGCCAATCATTTTGTGTGAAAGTCCCCCCCCCCCCCCCCCCCCGCCCCGGTACCCCCCTCATCCCTCCCCCCCCCCCCCCCAGAAATGGCCAACCGCAACTAAGAGTTGCGGTTGGTATCATTACCAATGTAATGATCCCTATATAATTTATTTATTTATTTATTTTAAATTTGAGTTTACATACTCTAATAACTAATAACAGTTCCAGTCCAATTTCATATGATCTTAATCTATCATGCGCGCGCGCGTTGAACTAACTGCATTTTATCATACGGGTCAAACGCAAGCTATTCGGATATGATTTAGTGAATTCTGAAAGAATTAGTTTGTTATACTTGCGGTTAACAGAATTTGACCTGCCATTTAGAAGTTTTAAAAGATTTAAGCGCGTTCTCAGTATCAGAGGTAAAATCATACGTAATCATTACGGTTTAACGTTCTCGAATCATTTTCCATATAAAGTAAAGCTAAAACTTAAAGAATGTAAATTTTTCCTTTTATATGTGAAATGCCAATCATAATGTCATTTGACATTCAACCAATTAAATTAATTTCAAAATTTTCTATCTTATACGTCAATATGTCCTACCTAAAAACTAATTCTTGACATTATACCAAAACTTTCTCTCTCTCTTAGTTTCAAAATTTATAGCCTGATTTTTTTTACAATTTAACAAACCAAAATTATAGCCTGATTTTTTTCACAATTTAACAAACCTAAACCCCCTCATGTCCTTCTTCTCCCCCCCCCCCCCCGCGCACCCCAGAAATGCCCCAACCGCAACTATTAGTTGCGGTTGGCCTCCCCCGGGCGCCACGTGGAGGCTCGTGATCCCCGGGCCTCATCCCTCCACCACTTCCTTCCCGCCACGTGGAGGCTCGAGAACACCGGGCCCCATCCCTCACCCCGGCCCCCCATCTCCCGCCACGTGGAGCCCTTGAGCCCCCGGGCAAACCCCCTCATGTCCTTCTCCCCCCCCCCTCGCGCACCCCAGAAATGCCCCAACCGCAACTATTAGTTGCGGTTGGCCTCCCCCGGGCGCCACGTGGAGGCTCGTGATCCCCGGGCCTCATCCCTCCACCACTTCCTTCCCGCCACGTGGAGGCTCGAGAACACCGGCCCCCCATCCCTCACCCCGGCCCCCCATCTCCCGCCACGTGGAGCCCTTGAGCCCCCGGTGCCCCTACAACCGCAACACTTTGTTGCGGTTCACCCCGGCCCCCCTCCCCCTTCCCCCTGCCCCCACGTAGGGATGGCAAAAAAATCCGAACCCGCGGATCTCCGCCCCGCCCCGCCCCGGTAGGAGCGGGTTTTTTTTACTTTGACCAAGTCATGGGGCGGGTATGGTATTTTTTGAAAAAACCCGTAGCGGGTTAGGGTCGGGTATGGTTTTCCCCCAAATCCGCCCCGCGCCCCGCCCCGCCCCGCCCCGGTACACTAACCCTAATAATTTAGTTGATCTTAGCCGTCCCCTAATACTTTAGCTGATCTTAGCCGTCCATCATATACCATATATATATACATTTTCTTTCTTTTTTGACAAACCCTAGATCTAAATTCTCAACCTGTGCCATCCTTCTCCAATCTCCATCTCCCAAATTTTGGTTCAGTCACCACCGCCGGCTTTTCAGTGGGTGGTGACGTGGTAGTATAGCCTAGGTTCGTTTGAGTTAGGGACGCGAGGGAAGACGAGAAGGCTCTTCACATTAAGAGGGACATGCCCGGCATCGGCAAAGAGAACGTGAAGGTCTATGTGGAGCAGAACACATTGGTCATGAAAGGGGAAGCCAAGAGCGAATCGGACGACGAAGAGCCCGCGAGAAGGTATGCCAGCAGGCTTGATCTGCCTCCCAATACGTACAAGTTTGATGAGATTAAGGTGGATCTAAAGAAGGGTGTGCTCCGGTGTAGTTTTGTGTTTTCGGCGTCGATGATGGGTTGGTGTTTGGTTGGGGGTATATTGTCGGAGTCCTCGAGGCGCTCGCGAAGAGTTGCGGAGCTACCTGTTTGCGTTATGGTGGTTGCCGGTGGCTGTAATCTGTTCGCAGGGTCGTCGGTTGGTTTTTCCGATGGAGTTTGGCCTGCCGGCGATGGGGTCTTGTCCGGCGAAGTCTTGGTTGTGCAGGTCTCGGCTGATGAATGTTGATAATCTAATTTTTTGTGGGTGAATCTGGCCTCTGGGACTCTGCAGCGGCGGAATGGCAGGCGTCAGTGGTGTTTCCGGTGCCGACGTGAAGCACCGGATTTGAGGCCATGTGTCCGTGACTTTATTTATTACTTTGTCCATTGTTAAACCAAAGGGAAGGGAAGGGAAGGGAAGGGGACTGGGACGGGACGGGGCGGGTTGGTTTCGGATTTTTCGCGTGTTACAGCGAGGGCGGGGCGGAACGGGGCGGGTGCGGGTTTTTTAAATCCACGTAGGATCGGTTATGGTATCTTACAAAAATAACCCGGTGCGGGGCGGGGCGGGGCGGGGCGGGGCAAAGTTCAATTACTAGCGGGGCGGGTTCGGATTTTAACAGATCCGCATCCGACCCGCCCCATTGCCATCCCTACCCCCACGTGGTGCTCCCCCCCGTGATGCCCCCTTCCCCCTGGCCCCCCCTTCCCTCTCCCGTGATGCCACGTGGTGTCCTTTCCCCCCACGTGGTGTCCTTCCCCCTCTTTTTTCAGAAGTAGGAGTCTGCTCACTCACCGAGTTTTTTTTTTTGTCTTTCTGTCTTCTCTCTCCTTCACTTTTCTCTCTTTATAATGTCTTCTTCCCGAACCTTTTCTTTCACTCTCCCTCATCTTTACTAACTCTCTTCATACTCTATATCTCACCTACATAATCTCCACAACAATACAAACAAAAAAAAATTTACGATAGAAGATCGGTGAATTTTTCTTTAAACAGTGCAAGTCAAAACAAGTAAGTATTTTGAATTTTTTTACAATTCAATGTTAATTTCAAATTATTCTTACCAATGGATTGTTTAAATTGTGTTATGCTTAAATTGTTCTTACCATAGTCTAAAATTCATATTTTATTTTTTGACAGTTTTTCAATTAGGGATTGAACTAGTGTTTGTTAGCGAATATTCCTTCGAAGTCCAAAACTAGTCATTGTAGACTCAAATCGAAGTTAACAAAAATACAAATTGAATGAAACAAAAATCAGATCAATCGGATGTCGGATGAGCGGTATTACATTTACAGATTCCAAAAAAGCGATTTTTTAGGGCGTCAAAATTAGGATTTTTCACGAATTTATAAAAAATAGTTAGAGCTAGATTTTTCCAAAGTGAAAAAAAGAGACCCCAGTTATTTTTAAAAGATCCATATCGTAGAAAAATTTCAGATTTTTTCAAAGACTGAAAAGGGGTTAACTGATACGGGGAACGCTGTAACTTTGCAGTGTAATTAAAAATATCAAGCTAGCGCGATTTCACGCGAAACTTTTATGAGAACCCTAGGATGTTGGGAAGTTCCATTCCCCAAGAATTCGGGCCATTCCGGAGTCGTTAGCTATTTTTTTGGCCGAACGGGCTTTTAAGCGCTCGATTCGGACACCGGTTCGGAATTTTTGGGCGAATAGTCCGTAAAATACTTTTTAAATCAAGATTGAATTCAGGAAGGTTAAAATAGCATTTCAAAGCACTTTTGAGATTTTCTGATGCCAGGGGCATTTTGGTAATTTGCCACCCCAGGAGGGGTATTTTGGTAATTTTATGGTGTTAAGTTTCTCAAAGGACTTTTTAGTCCAGAAATGTAAGTAAAACACCTGAAAGGTTGTTTTGAAGCTGGTTTGGGGCGTTAGGGTGATAATGAACTCCCAGGGGCATTTCGATAATTTGCTGCTCATCGGAGGGTATTGTGGTAATTGAACATTGTAACAAAAATGGAGGAAATAATTTTTAACACCATGTGTGTTCCTAAGGTGTGACACTATATGTGTTTAATATGAATACGAAACGTATTTGGCGCTAAAGGTTTTCCTATGAGGGGCCTTTTCGTGCACACTTTAGTGCTCAATTTATAACTTTGGAATGTAAATATTATGGACGCTAAGTTGGTTTACGATTATATTTTGTTCTTAGATATATGGCTTTCAACCCCGGACCTCATGATGCATCAATCCTATACGATGACGATGACCACGTCGCGAGGTACGTATTTGACGGTGTCGATAGGGGTGTTTTGGAAACAATTCAAAGCACAAGTCACCTCGAAGAGTGGGTACTAAACGAGGAACAAATACAACTATTACACCGTCAAAATTTATCAATATTCACCGATCCCGGGGTTTGGTCTCGACACGACGATTGTCTTATATTCGCTCTAGTTGAACGATGGAGGAGCGAGACGAACTCATTTCACTTCCGGTTTGGTGAAATGACTATTACATTAGAGGACGTCGGATTTATACTTGGAATCCCATGTCACGGCAAACCCATTACTTCGAGCAAAACGTCTGCATCCATAGCGAAGATGGCTAGGCAGTATTTTTTGGGAATTCCGAGGGAAGCTCTTACAACAAACGACATCAAACTTAAATGGCTGAGAGAGCAGTATGGCGTGCTACCGGATGAATACACTCCTCACGATTTGGAGACGTATACGAAGGCATTCCTTATGTATATTATTGGAGCTATATTACTTCCGACGCATTCAAAAAACACGGTGCATCCGAAGTATATGGTGTTCTTGGAGGATCTTGAGGAGGTATACTCGTATTCGTGGGGTTCAGCTGTCCTTGCGCACCTATATCGAGCACTGCACAGAGCTACAAGAATTGGTGCCAAGTCCATTGCCGTCTGCCTCACTCTATTACAGGTTGAACATTTATTTTCTTGGATGACGTGTCAATATATTCGTGATTAATTACTAATTCCATATAATGTTTGCATTCACAGGTTTGGGCAATGAGCAAAAAAAAAGTGACAAAAAAAATTACAAGTTTTTTCGGAAGCTATGAATTGGGCCCTAAAGTGTGCCCGAATAGGCCCTTCATAGGAAGACCCAAAAAATAAAGTGTCTCGTTTTTCGCCGAAATTCATAAAAATGGGCTAACTAGCGTGCCTAAGGTGCAATGAGCAAAAAAAAAGTGACAAAAAAAATTACATGATTTTTCAAAAGCTATGAGTTGGGCGCTAAAGTGTGCGCGAATAGGCCCTTCCAAAAATATCAATAATCCACAAACCTAATCACAAATTAAAGATTCCATGAACCAAATCACAAATTTAAACATTATAAAAGTTCAATTTATACAACTGAAACATTAACCCTAACACTCTTCCTCATCATCGTCCTCCTCGACCATACTGCCAGGTTCGATACCTAACACTTTATAATGGTTTCTCTTGTCATGATCAGTCATCTTATTGCACAACGCACACTTTCGCAATTTTTTTGACCCGTTGCTTCTTCAATCGGATTCTTCATGCGTATTGCTCGTTTTCGCCCTTTTGTTTGAAAAATAATTGGATCAAAAATGTCGTCCTCCTCACCTTGCAGGCTAGTGCCGTCAATGACTGGCTGCGAAGCTTGGTTGAATCTACCGGCTGGAGTCGTCCGAGTAGTCGGAGTGTCCCGTCTTTCGGGTAATGCCATCCTAAACTGTGCAAGGTTAGCCTTATCCCGTGCCGCTGCTTCAACTTGATACATGTACCCATCAAATGTTGACGCTGCATCCAATGATAAACCGTGCATGATGTTACAAAGGTGATTATATCGCAGCGTCTCAGATTGCTCAAAATCAACAGAAACATTGGGCACGTAAGGAATGTGACCGTGGACTCTATTGGCTTCCTTGGTCCACCGTTCCAAGATATACTGTAGAGGGATTTCACGAGCATTCTTGGCGCTAAAAACCCTCAACGCGTGTCGACAAAGTATACCTTTATGCTCAAACAGTTGACAATTGCAATTAATCAACCCGGTGTCCTTACAAACTGCAACGGTAAAATGTCTTCTGTTCCTCGGAGCCGACGAAGAGCACGGATTGGCAAAAATCGTCACATTTGTCAACGCATAAACCTTGAGATCTCTGGTGGAATACTTGTGCAACTTTGTCATGCTATATTGATTCGACTTTAGCAGTTCCTCTTGAAACTGTCTAAACATTTCCTTCGTATAGACTTGAGCCGCATGAGCCTCCAAAGGTGAAAAAACTACTATGGCTCTTTCTTTGTAAACTCTAGCCGCGTCGGCTTCTCTCTCAAGGAAAAATTGCATGTCAAGGGCTTTCTGCATCTCTAGTACAAACTCTTGTATACTAGAAGAATGGCCTACGTACCCATCAAAGAATGCATTCATACCTTCGCTTCTGAGGTCGTAGTCATTCCGGCTGCAAAAAACTGCTTAGTGTAGGCCCCGACCCACTGTGTCTTGATCTCATACAACGATTGTAACCATTCATGATTGTGCAAATAGTAGTCATCCATTAACTTGGCCCACCTCTCCTCGAACACGTCTACCGTCAACGATTTCTTCACACATGTATTAAAGTCAGTCTTGAATGTCGGATGGTTTGCATATACATTGTGAAGCCGTTCGGGATATTTGTTGCTTATGTGCCATGTGCACAGGCAATGGTGAGTATCTGGAAGGACCTTAGCAATTGCATTTTTCATTGCCAGATCTTGGTCGGTGATGATGGTCTTTGGAGGAACATGATACATTGCTTTAAGCCACGTTTCAAATAACCACGTAAATGACTCCTCCGTCTCATCCCTAAACAGGGCAAAGCCAAACAAGATTGATTGATAGTGGTGGTTCACCCCGGTGAACGGAGCAAAATGCGTAGAGTACTTATTTGTGCGGTATGTGGTGTCAAACGTCACAACGTCCCCAAAATTTTGGTAAGCAGCTCTAGAACGGGCATCCGCCCAAAATATAGTACTAATGCGGTTCTCATCATCCAGTTGGAGACTATAGAAAAAGCCAGAATTCTCACTCTGAAGGTGCCTAAAGATATCAAGTGTAGCTTGAGAATCACTCTTACCGAAAGACTCTCTCCTCTGAACACGAAGTTCATTTCGAAGGTCTACTTCGTTGAAACTCAACTTGTCAATCCCCCTAGCCTGGCTTGAGAAACCCCCATCATTTTAGAAGGTGGAATTTTAGCCTCAGCCATTGTAAATATCAGTTGTCTGTGTGCCGCGCTTATTTCTCGGTGTTGATGAATTTGACTAATCTTACGAGGGGTCATCAACTGATGATTATGGCTCAACTCCACTCCCGTCACAACCCAATAGCTTTCATTTCTCCGGTGTACGGCATACACATGGGCCTTGCAGCCGGTACCTGGAAATGTGTCCCGTTTTCTTTGTCTTATTGGCCCTTCGTCACTGATCTGAACAACCGGGGGTACATACGGTGCTCCTCTATGACACTCAAATAGTCTTCCACAAACTTGATCTGTATTCGCCCGTTTTCTACTCGTCTTAATTCTAATACCGAAACCTATCGTTTTTGAATATGCTCTATAGTATGCTTCAACTTCGTCCAATGTTTGAAAAACTTGACCCAAGTAAGGTGGATCAGAACCTTCGCAAAAAGTATTTCCTCCAGTTGCATCCATATTGATACTGAAATCTAAAAAATAAAAATTTATATCATTCTCAACAAGTCATAGAGTTAAATAAAATAAAAATTATTTCCTCCAGTTGTGTTACAATGTTCAATTACCAAAATACCCCGGTGAGCGACAAATTACCGAAATGCCCCCGGGGGTTCATTATCACCCTAACGCCCCAAACCAGCTTCAAAACAACCTTTCAGGTGTTTTACTTACACTTCTGGACTAAAAAGTCCTTTGAAAACCTTAACACCGTAAAATTACCAAAATACCCCTCTCGGGTTGGCAATTTACCAAAATGCCCCCTGGTATCAGAAAATCTCAAAAGTGCTTTGAAATGCTATTTTAAGCTTCCCGAATTCATTCTTGATCTAAAAAGTATTTTATGGACTTTTCACCAAAAAATCCCGAACCGGTGTCCGGATCGAGCACGTAAAAGCCCGTTCGGCCAAAAAATTAGCCAACGACTTCGGAATGGCCCGAATTCCTGGGGAATGGAACTCCCCAACATCCTAGGGTTCTCATAAAAGTTTCGCTCGAAATCGCTCTAGCTTGATATTTTAAATTACACTGCAAAGTTACAAGGTTCCCCGTATCAGTTAACCCCTTTCCAGTCTTAGGGAAAAATCTAAAATTTTTTCTTGATATAGATCTTTTAAAAATAACTAGGGTTTCTTTTATGTACTTTGGCAAAATCTAGCTCTAGCTATTTTTTATAAATTCGTGAAAAACTGTCTAATTAAGTTTTCACCTTTAGCGACGATTACGTTTCGTATTCACATTAAACACACATAGTGTCACACCTTAGGAACACACATGGCGTTAAAAATTATTTCCTTCATTGACCGTAAAATTTTACAATGTTCAATTACCCAAATAACCCCGATGAGCGGTAAATTACCAAAATGCCCCCGGGGGTTCATTATCGCCCTAACGCCCCCAAACTAGCTTCAAAATAACCTTTCAGGTGTTTTAGTTACACTTCTGGACTAAAAAGTAATTTGAAAACCGTAACACCGTAAAATTATCAAAATATCCCTCTCGGGGTGGCAATTTACCAAAATGCCCCTAGCTTCAGAAAATCTCAAAAGTGCTTTGAAATGCTATTTTAAGCTTCTTGAATTCATTCTTGATCTAAAAAGTATTTTACGGACTTTTCGCCCAAAAATCCCGAACCGGTGTCCAGATCGAGCGCTTAAAAGCCCGTTCGGCCAAAAAAATAGCTAACAACTCCGGAATGGCCCGAATTCTTGAGGAATGGAACTTCCCAACATCCTAGGGTTCTCATAAAATTTTTGAGCGAAATCGCGCTAGCATGATATTTTAAATTACACTGCAAAGTTACAGGGTTCCCCGTATTAGTTAATCCCTTTTCAGTCTTTGAAAAAATCTAAAAAATTTTCCTGATATAGATCTTTTAAAAATAATTAGGATCTCTTTTTTGTACTTTGGCAAAATCTTCCTCTAGCTATTTTTTATAAATTCGAGAAAAATCCTAATTTTGACGCCCTAAAAAATCGCTATTTTGGAATCTATAAATGTAATACCGCTCATCCGACATCCGATTGATCTGATTTTTGTTTCGTTCAATTTATATTTTCGTTATCTTCGATTTGAGTCTACAATGACTATTTTTGGACTTCGAATGACTATTCGCTAATAAACGCTAGTTCAATCCCTAATTGAAAAACTGTTAAAAAACACGAATTTTAGATTATGGTAAGAACAATTTAAGTATAACACAATTTAAACAATCCATTGGTAAGAACAATTCGAAATAAACATTGAATTATAAGAAAATTTAAAATACTTACTTGTTTTGATTTGATATATTTAAAGAAAAATTCACCGATCTTCTAGCGGTTATCCACCGATCTTTGGGGTAAAATCGTTTTTGACGTTGTATTGATGTGGAGATTATGTAGGTAAGATATGGAGTATAAAGAGAGTTGATAAAGTCGATGAAGAGTGGAAGAAAAGGTCGGGGGAGAACGGATTATAAAGAGAGAAAAGTGAGGGAGAGAGAAGAAAGAAGACAAGAAAAAAAACCCGTGAGTGAGCAGTCAAACAGTCAAAGTCAAAGTCAAAGGCTGTGAAAGAAAAAAATTGGCAGAAGACTCTACGGCCAACTTTGAGCTGTCTCTTGAAAAAAAAACAAAAAAGACACCACGTGGCATAGGGGGGAGGGGGGCTATGGGAAGGGGGGCATGCAACGTGGCATCACGGGAGGGAAGAGGGGGCATGGGAAGGGGGCATCACGGGTGGTGGGGGGGGGGAGTGAACCGCAACAAAGTGTTGCGGTTGGTAATGATGCCAACCGCAACTCTTTGTTGCGGTTGCACTTTAGTGGATGATAATACCAACCGCAACACTTTGTTGCGGTTGGGTTTTCCTCTCTCTTGCAACCGCTACTAAGAGTAGCGGTTTGGTGGAGAAATTGTTATTTCTCCACCGGTCGACAGGGATCGGCTATATATATATATATATATATATATATATATATATATATATATATATATATATATATGTTGTCTTGTATTTTGTTTTAAGAACAAGAGGGAAGAGCTATTCTTTGAGAGGGCTTGTTGAGAGAAAAAGATATGTAATCTCCACAGCCAGATATAGTGAAATCGCTGCTATCACCATAGAGTAGGCTTTTGTCGGACCACGTAAATCTTGTGTCTTCTGTTCCTCTATTTTATGTTATTGTTTTTTATTCTCTTTTTCATTAATTGGTGCGGAATCTAGTATATTATTTAACAAGTGGTATTAGAGCTGAGGTTCAGCGGTAGATTGAAAGCAACTTGCAATTGAGCCAAATAACGATATATGATTTGGAGAAGTTTGATGGATCGAACGATTTGAGTTTATGGAAGATGAAGGTGCGTGCTTTTCTAATTCAGCAAATGTTGTTGAAAGCGTTAAAAGGAAAATAAGGGCTTCCTGATATGATGTCTGCTGATGAAAAAGAAGACATGTTGGAGAGAGCCCATAGTGCCCTGTTGCTGTATTTAGCCGATAACGTGTTGCGAAAGGTTTCTCAAGAAACAACTGAGGCTGGAATGTGACTGAAATTGGAGAGCTTATAAATGACGAAATCTCTGACAAATCGCCTATATTTAAAGCAACGGATGTATACTCTTCGGATGAAAGAAGGTACATTGATCAGTGGCGGCTCAAGACAGACATCATAGTTATACGTCAAATCGTCGTCACAAACTTGAATTTGAGGTGGGTGATCACGTGTTTTTGAGGGTTTCACCTTGGAAGGGGGTGATGCGTTACGATAAGAAGGGCAAGCTTAGCCCTAAGTTTGTTGGCCCGTTTGAGGTTTTAGAAAGAATAGGTCCGGTGGCTTACAGAATTGCGTTACCACCAGAGCTTTCACACGTTCATAACGTTTTTCATGTTTCAAATTTGAGGAAATATGTTTACGATCCGACGCACATTGTGCCATACGAGCCTTTATCAGTTCGGGAGGACCTTTCCTACGAAAAGCAACCGGTTGAGATTCTAGACCGTTGCGACCAAGTGTTAAGGATGAAAGTCATTCCGTTAGTTAAGATTTTGTCACAGAATCACGAAATTGAGGAAGCCACTTGGGAGCTTGAGGAAGCTACGAGCAGAAAACACCCTTACCTTTTTTACATTTAAGGTACGCTTTAAATTTCGATGACGGAATTCTTTTAAGGAGGGGAGAATGTAATACCCCAAAAAATTTCTTTTTTTTCTCTCCTTGTGCGAAATTATTATTATTTTAAGTAGATAAGCTTGTGGTCTTTTTGAGATATTGAAAAAATGATTTTTTATCGTTTCTGAAATTTTCGATCGAATGGAAGTGGTTTCATTCGACTCAAAACTATTTGATGTTAAAGTTTTGGAGTCTGAAGGATTCAGTCGACTGAAAATAATTTAGCTTTGAATGTAAAGTATTCAAAAATTTTGATGAGAAAGTTTATGAAGTTTTCATTTGAATGAAAAGTGTTTCAGTCGAATGAAAATGAGTTTTGCTTCGATCGAAAAGCATTTAAATTGCATAGAATGGGTTACTGAAGTTTTCGGTCGGCTTAAAGAGTTTTCGGTCGACTTAAAGAGAGTAAAAAAAATTTAATTCGACTCAAAAAAAATTTAGTCGACTCAAAAGGTTTTATTTCGATTTAAATGTTTTAAGTCGAATTAAAACTCATTTTTTTCAAATTGGAAAAAAAATTGAACCATTTTCACCACTGTCGGATTCGGTCAAATGCAAACTATTTTCAGTCGAATGAAAACTTAAATTTTTTTGTCCCATATAAATAGTGTCTTATTTCATTTTAGGCCCTTTTTGGGTTCTCTCTTTCTTCCTCCTTTGCGCACGCACGTGTGTGTGAGAGAGAGAGAGAGAGAGAGAGAAGGCTTTGGAAGTTTGAAAGTTCTAAGGTGGAGCTTAAGGATTTGTATCTCTCAAAAGCTTGGCTAAGGTAAAGGTTTATTTTCGAAATTCAAATCAGCGATGGACCAATCGCTCATGGAAGTCCTTAGTTTCTTTTTGAAATTCGAATTTCTTCAAATTGAGTTAAGTGATTCTTTTTCTCCTCTTTGCTTTGAGCTTTACTATGCATAACCTGTTCCCATTGTTATGACTTGTGAAATTCAATTTCTATCGAATTTGTGTGATCTTAGAATTTGTGATGTTGATATCATTCGTTTTAGAGATTGTAATTATTTCATAAACTCCGTATATTATTTGACATGTCCGATATTTGTTTTTGTTGAATTGAAATCTTTATTTTGATAACTCTATGAGCCATGCTACAGTGTATGTGACTTATATCTGACTTACCCACATGGATTGAAACGTGGGCTAACTCAGGGGAGTTGAGCTAGAGATCGCGATCTCACTGTCTAAATCGGCCTCATATATCAGTGATGACGTATGTGACCACTTTCTGAATGGCTCCCTAGTGTCTGTCTCTATTTTTAGATATGTTTGACATTTGAAATCTGGTTTAATTGTCTGATCCGTTGAGACCCTTTGTGCTTCCGAAATTTCGTTTCTTAGATATTTTCGTTTTCATTTGATTGGTCCTTTGAGTGACCTTACTGGGCATTTGGCTCATTCTCTTATTGTTGTTCCTTTTAGTTGACCAGTAGGTGGGATCTTGGATTGAAGGGCTAGCTGAGCAATCAAGAGTTAGCTATTTTGTCTCAAAGTTAGTACTGATGTTATTTAGGTTAACTTTTGGAAACTCCGTATCGGAAATGACTTGTATACAAGCTTTGGGGCCATTTTGTTAGACATTGATGTATATATTTTTGGAAATTATTAGTGAATGCTCTGATTTATCATTTTGGAATCCTCTGATAATTATAGGATTTTATGTGATCTCTGTGTATTCGGCATTAACGCTTCAGAAATAATTCGGGGCGTTACAGAGGGAGCTTGATTTTAAAATATAACATAAAAGTGTCACTAATGAAAATCTTTTTAACAGTTTCTTTCCAAAAAGATTTAAGATATATTTAGAAATTTATTGGACAAAACTCAAAAGAGTAACTTATATTTTTTTTTTGCAAGATCTAAACATTGGAAAAATTTTAGATTTTTTTGAGCTTGGGAAGCATGTTAACTAATTTTATCCGAACAAGAGATTTCGATGTATTTTAAATAGTAAATTAAGTTATTAAATTATGATACTTGTACAATAGTCTTTTGTATCTAAGATAGTGTATATTTCAAAGTTTCAAAAGCTTTAAAAGTTGTTTGTGACTTTTTTTAGCGTTGTTAGTCGAGTAGCGCTTTACTATTGAAACAGTTTACTAAATATTTTTAAATGTCATTTTTTAATAGATTTAGACAAAGTACAAAACTAAAATTCCCTTGTTTTTGTGAAACCTTCGACGTGGAATTTCCTGGGCATGGGAAATGTCTCAACTAATTTTATTTTAAAAATAGGTTTTTCAATTATTTAATATAGTAAAAAAATTATTTTTAACCTAGAATTTTATAGTGATCTAACATTACTGTGATGCTTGATTGTCTAAAATTTCGTGGCATCCTGGTGCCATTTGATATATTTTTCAAACATGAACATTAGCGCTCAATTTAATGAGTAGTTTAGGGTTCCAAGCAGAAAATCTCCAGAACCATCATTCTTGTCCGAAAAACCCACCAGTGGTTTAAAAAGATTCTTTTGGGTTATATCTAGGTGGGTAATGGTACGTTAGACATCGAGGGTGAATAGGTAATTTTACAGAAGTCAAGAGGCAGTTTGGTAATTTTACTCACTTGAGAGAAACTTAATACTTAGGCATGCTCGAGTGGCAATGAATGACATCTGTATGATTTGTTATTTAGGTTTTGATAGACAAGAGATATGAACGGCTTTTGAACAAGCTCAAGAACCAGTTATTGAGCGAGGTAAGTACCCCTGCCATGTTCTTCCTTATACTCTATTTGAAAATCTATATATTGTATACATATTCTTAGTCAAATGAAAATTTTGAAGTACTTTTACTGTCCTATGCTCGTGATAAATCATTTAATAAAAACTTAAATAAAATGCCATGGAATTGTTGTGTACGTAAATGAATTATGTCTGGTACATGTGGATTGAGATAGTAATTTGACTGAATTACTGTGTCCCATATTCACGGGGGAAAGTAGATTCCGGGTCCTGGTCAACGGGGCCATACATTGACTCACAATACTGTTGCACCATGATTCGCCCTTGCATCCACATTTTGTTATCTCGGGCGGAGGAGGGATTTTGGGTCATAGTCAGTGGGACCATACGCTGACCGCAGTATACAAGGTTCTGAATAACTGTGACAATTCTTGATGAATCTTTTTGGTTGATTATATTCTATTTCGAGAATTCTTTTTGCTGCAAGTGCATACATGTATGTAGATATGTTGAGTAAAATTCTATTTTGGTGACATTGAATTTCTGATTTTGAAAAGAAAAACCATGGCATGTTTGAAATTTTTAAACCTATTTTAGCGATATGACATGTGTATTTATTGAACCCTAGCTCAGCTCTTTTTATAAATGTTTTCAGGTGATCACTTAGATGAATCCAATTATTATAAGGGTAACGAGGATGAAGTCCAGGAGATGCTCGTTAGGAAGTTAATTTAAGTCTCTAGAGAAATTTTAGTACTACTTGTTTACGTTTTTGAAATTTGTTTAGAGCTAAGATTTCCATGAGGTTTCTTTTTGATAATTTATATTAGTCTTTTATGGAGGGATTTAGTAGAGACAATTTTGGAAGATCTATAAGTACCTCTTTAGAAGTCATATTAAGGTGTTAGCTAATGCATGACTCTAAATTTGTATACAGGTTTAATTGAGGCCTGGCAGAACCCAAAATGGTCGTCCAAATAGGTCTGCTGCCAGTCATGGATCTAGCTTACGGCTTTACCAGTGGGTTCGAGTCGTGACAAGACGGCTCCTCTGAGATGCTACCTCGGTGGGTTGGGTAGGCGCCTCCTCCGGGGCACTACCTTCGCGCTCCGAGTCCTCCGGCATAAGGACTCAATCGAGGGGATAAACAACTCCTTCGAGACAATATCTCTGCCAGGGAGCTTCAACTCCCCTTCCACTAGGTAGACGGCTTCTCTGAGATGCTACCTCGGTCTTCGGGTAGGCGACTCCTCCGAGATACTACCTTGGCGCGCTCCGAATGCTCCGGCACAAGGACTCACTCGCGAGATAGGCGACTCTTCCGGGACATTATCTTTGTCAGAGTATCTGAGTGACTAGCCTACGTGCTTTGGTACTGGGGGCTTTCATTTGCACCCCTATGGATTATGACCTCCGTGTCACTCTGAGACGGGAGTAGGTCTCTGGAAGGCATCGGGCCCAAACTGCCTGACAGTTGGGTCTCGAGTCTTCCCCACTGCCGCAAGGTCCTCAACGTCTGTCGATGCCTTGTGGGAATCTACAAAAGGCTTTGGACTGGTGGCTAGATCAAGAGTGCTCTTTGTGCACACATGCACTGTGTTGTCCAGTCTTTTTAGACAAACAGAGCTAAACTATAATACCCCGAAAATTTTCTTTTCCTTGTGCGAAATTAGTATTTTTTTGAATAAATAAATTTGTGGTCTTTTGTTAAAAATAAGAAAATGAATTGGGATTGTTTCTGAAATTTTTGGTTGAATGAAAAGTGTTCAAAATTTTTATAAGGAAGTTTCTGAAGGTTTTAGTCGACTAAAAGGGATTTTCGGTCGACTAAAAGTGTTTTGATGGACTAAAAAGTATTTAAATTATGTAAAAATGGTTTTCTGAAGTTTTTAGTCGAATTTACAAGGTTTTAGTCGACTAAAAGGGTTTTCAGTCGACTAAAAGTGTTTCGGTCGACTAAAAAGTATTTAAATGGTGTAAAAATGATTTTCTGACGTTTTTAGTCTAATTTAAAAGGTTTTAGTTGACTAAAAGTGTTTCAGTCGACTAAAAGTTTTTAGTCGATGAACATTATTTTTGAACAGTACTATGAACAGTGTTTTTCAACAGTACTATGAACAGTTTTTTCAACAGTACTATAGCCGATGAACAGTACTTTTAGTCGACTGAAAGTACTATTCAATCGACTAAACCTGTTTTTAGTCGACTCAAAGTTATTTTTCGGTCGACTTAAAGGTGATTTTCGGTCGAATGAAAACATTAAATTTATGTCCTATATAAATAGTGTTTTATTTCATTCCTAGCCTTTTTGGGGGTCTTCTGTTTCTTTTCCTCTCTTTTGCGCAAGAAAGAGAGAGAGAGAGAGAGAGATAGAGAAGAAGGCACGTAAAGTTTGGAAGTTCTAAGGAGGAGCTCAAAGATTTGTGGCTCTCAAAAGAATTTTGGAAGTTTGTTCCCTTTACCCTTGTGGTGGAAAGAGAGAAGGAGAAGGCTGGATTAAGGTAAGGGTTTACTTTCAAAATTCGAATCAGCGATGGACCAATCGTAGATTCTTTTGAAATCCGAATCTCTTCATATGGGGATAAGTGATTCTTCATCTCCTTTTTGTTTTGAACTTTGTTAAGAATGACTTGTTGTCAATTCTATGATTTGTGAAAAAATCAAATTCTGTTGGATTTGTTTGACCTCAGAATATTGACATATTGATATCGTTGTTTCAATGATTTATGATCGTTATTATTTTCGTGAACTCTACCTATTGTTTGACGAGTTCGTTATTTGATAATGTGATTTTGAAACTTTTGAATATGGTTCGATTTGTCCGATATTTGATAACGGTTATTTTGAGATTTTGTTTTGGTGACTTTATGAGCCATGTCACAGTATATGTGACTTATTTCCGACTTACCCACGTGGATTGAAACGTGGGCTAGCTTAGGGGAGTTGAGCTAGAGATCGCGATCTTACTTTCTGAACCGGCCTCATATGTCAGGAATGACGTATGTGACCACTTTCTGAATGGCTCTCTAGTGTCTATTTCCGAACTCTGATATATTTTGGCGTTTGATATTTGGTCTGATCTTTGTTCAGTTGAAACGAGTGTGCCTTTGAAAATTTTGTCATACCGATATGTTTTGACATTCGAAATTTGGTTTGATTATCAGTTCCGGTAAAAACTTTTGTGTCTGTCTTTGTATTTAGATATAATTTGACAGTTGAAATCTAGTTTGATTATCTGTTCCGTTGAAACAAATTTGGTGCTTCTAAAATTTTGTTTCTCAGATATTTTTGATTTCCGACTGATTGGTCCTTTGAGCGACCTTACTGGGCATTTGGCTCATTCCCTTTATGTTTTTCCTTTCAGGTGTTTAGTAGGTGAGATTTTGGATTCGAAAGGCTAGCTGTGTGATCAAAAGTTAGCTGTCTTATATTAGAGTTAGTATTGACATTTAAGTGTATTTAATTAAGACAAGTTGGCATTGATTAGGTTTTGTTTTGAACTCCGTGTTGGAGAAAATTTTTGGATTGTATAAAAGCCTTGGGCCCCTATGTCAGATATTGATATATTTTGATAATTATTAGTATATGTTGTGATTGACCGTTTGGGAGATTTATGATAAAGAGTAAAGATTTTTCTGACTCCGTTTTTCTGATACTTTAAGATTCTGACTTTGTTTGGAAGCCTTTCGATATTGTTTCGTTTGGGATTTTAATGTATGCTCTGATTTACCAATTTGAAGTCTTCTGATAATTATGGAATTTTATCTGATCTCTGTGTATTTTGGCATTAACGCTCCGTAAATAAATTTGGGGCGTTACATAAACTGTGCAGCGCAGGCAGGGTGAATATGTGAGTTGACAGTCCATGACGCATCGGCACATGTGGACCCCTCGGTGGAGTGTCACTCACGGGGAGCGTCACGTGTTGGTTGATGACATCATCATCTCAACCTCTATAAATAGAGGCATTGAGAATTCATTTTGGGGATCTTAACATTTTTTAGAATTCATTCTCACATTCACTTTCTCACTCTAGAACTACAGAGAGAAACATATAGGACCTTGACTCTGGACCTTAGTATCAGACTGTGACTGTCATCGTGTATTCACCCCTCGCTATCGCCCTCGCAGCGCTGCCACCCTCGGGCCTGTCTGGGAAGCCCTTAGTCCCTGTCCTTGCTCCATCCTTACTGTATTCCACGTCATCATACTTGACATCTGACTCAAATTACATTTCTTATGATACCTCCACGTCGACTGTGAACCCACTTTCTTGACATCAACATTAAAGTTTTTAAATTATAAATTCTTAGGTTTTATTTTCAGATCTGAACACTTTCACTTTTTTTTTTTGGTGTCTTTAAAAGTTATAATTTTGTAATTGACAAGTGCCACTAAAAATCATTTAGAGTTTGAGAGAACTTAAGTTTGGAATGGATTTATTATTTTCGTATATTTTGTTGTTTTAGTTCCAATTCACAAGAAAATTCTAAATATTCCTTTTGTTTTGTATAGACGAACTCAATATTCGACTAATATTTTTTTCTCCCTACTTAATCTCAAATATACGTTATTGATATATGCACAACTGATATACTCATAAGTGCTGTATGTGAGTAGCATTTAGTCAAATTATTTCTAAACTGTTGTGCAAAAACTATAATGTATAAATGCATGCAAAGGATATGATATCAATATAGATGTAACGCTAATAATAATGCACATAAACATATAATTCCTTTTGCACGTGTCATGCAATTGAAGATTAGAAATCTTTCAAGTTTATTTGATGTTGCTTCCTGTTAGAGCTGTAAATGAATCGAGTTGTTCATGAATTGCTCGTGATTCGTTCCCCAAAGAACTCGTTCATGTTCGTTTGTATAATATATGAACCGAATATGAACAAAATATTAGAGTTCGTTTATTAAACGAGCTGAGAATGAACATTCTAAAGTGTTCATAAATGTGTTTGTGAACAACTTGTCTGGATAATAACTTAATTATAATAATATGTTTCAAATCTATAAGTCATATAACTTAATTATAATATAAATTAATTTAAACTTGAAAATCCTAAAATTAGTTGGACACTTGGATCAAGTAAAGTGTAGTTCTG
This sequence comes from Escallonia herrerae, assembly GCA_033070095.1. Lineage (NCBI taxonomy): Eukaryota > Viridiplantae > Streptophyta > Magnoliopsida > Escalloniales > Escalloniaceae > Escallonia > Escallonia herrerae. Next base: position 159,570 of record JAVXUP010001837.1, on the reverse strand, counting down.
GTTTAGAAATAACTGTTTTGAACGAGAATACGAGTTTTCAAGTTTGAGTTTAGTTCGAGGTATGTGAAACGAACCGCGAACGAGTTCAAATAAAATTTTAAATTAAACGAACACGAACATGACCTGAAACTAAGCAAACGAGTTTGAACATACTATTGTTCGGCTCGAACTCGATTCGTATACAATCCTACTTTCTGTATAAAAAAATGATCATATTAAGTTAATTTTATCATACTAGTGGTTAAATTTTTTTCATGTAACTTTTAGGCCCCTCGAGTTAATATTCTGGGTCCGCGCCCTGTCTATCACTTTAGTCTTACATAAACTAACGATACTACTAGATAGGGAGAATCAATGGTCCAATACAATGTAATTTCCACTCAAGACACAAAATTAAAACATTATTAATGGTAGTGATGTTTAACTTTAAAGTTAAAAATGGTCAAGAAAGTGATTAATAATTATTGCATCAAATGTTGGTATCTTAGTGTCGCTAAACTAGGATGTTGGATGCTTGGTCTTTCGTTTTAGAGGAAAGGCCTTCACAGCATTAAGTTAAAATTTGTCGCTAAAACTTATTTTTCAGTTTTAGCAATTAAAAGGTGGTGGGGGAATATTAGTTCCAGATACCTTGCGTTGCATCTCTTTCTCTCTCCCTCTCTCTCCGTCAGAGTGAACTTTTTTCCCTCTTCCACAATCGATCATCCCAAGCACCAGCAGCTTCCCGAGATAACTCGGCCGATGGCAAACGCCACAAAAGGCCAGCAAACCCACCCAGACGACCCGTTTCTGCTTAGTTACAACCCGACCGAGCTCCGAATTGCGGCCGAGTTCCTCTCCACCTGGCTCCCCTTCCTCTCCCGGGGTCTCTGCCGCCGATGCAGCTTAACTCTAGCCGATCGCGTTCGTTCCCTCGACTCAGGTGCGTTTTTTTCACGCACTTCACCTTTTGTTTGTGTAGATTTTTTTTTTCTGCCTTCGCGCATGCAGTCTCCCATCAATTATCATTTTCATTATTTAAGCAAAAAATAAAAAAACGAAGGGGAAAATAGTAATATTTCACAGATCTTTGCCCAATTTTTGGCTAATATGTGGCCGGGCATGAGGCCTTTTGTCTTATCGCATGCAGTTTGCATCAGTTATCAATTTCATTATGTTCAGAAGAACTAAAGGAGGGGATATATGGAATTTCACAGAATCTTTTTTGTTGTTTTTTGGGGAATATAATGGATGGGCATGAGGCTTTTTTTTCCTTCTTTTTCCCTACACTTACAAAATTAGGGTTTTGTTAATTCGCAATGTTGTCTGACTTGATTACATTTGTTATTGCTATGGTTGGGTGATTGGGGAAGTTGATGGTGATGCTGAGCCTTCAGCAAAGCAAGAAGATGATTTAAATGTTTTGATTCCGAATAATATGGATTTGAATGACTATAAAAATGGGAGTCACGATGATTGCAACACGAATTTGCTTGGGAGTTGGAAAGACAGCGAGGAAGTGAAAGATACGACCGACACAAACTCTTTGGGCAGTTGGAAAGATGGTGCGAGTGGGTGGTCAGAACCTGTTGCGGAGGCGTCGAAGGTTGGCTCCTTGGCGTTTGTTCAAAGCCCGAAGGTGAGAATGTCGTGGGCTGATATGGCACAGGAGGACGAGCTTGAGGAAGAGGAAGAGCGTGATGTGAGTGGGCAGCTGGTTTATGGTGGTGGTGCATCTGGAGATGGAGCTGGTATGGTGAAGGTGTCGAAGAAGACAGAGCTGTCCAGGGAGCAAAGAGAGTATATTAGGTTTAGCAATGTGAAGAGGAAGAAAGATTTCATTTGTTTGGAGAGAGTGAATGGGAAAATCTGCAACATTCTTGACGGCCTCGAACTACACACCGGTGTTTTCAGTGCTGCTGAGCAGAAGAGGATAGTTGACTTTGTTTATGTGCTAGAGCAGATGGGGAAGAATAAACAATTGAAAGGTCAGTTAATTCTGCAACAATGCTCTTTTTTTTCGTTGTCAATCATTTATCTTTACTCATTTCCATTCGATATTTATGTACTGGTGCTGGTTGGTCTCATTAATAATTGTTTCTAGGTCTGCTTCTTGTTTTTGTTTATATGACTGATAACTATGCATTTGTGCCTTAATTGTTGTTACATGAGGCCAGTAGTATTTACTTTGTGCCTGAATAGTCCACCTTCACCAATGTAAAACTTGAGTTCACTTGTAAAATTTCACCACTTATCAGGATTTTTTAAGTATTACTCCCTCCGTCCCAAAAAAAGTTGATCATATTTCTTTTTTGGGCTATCCCAAAAAAATTGATCATTTTTCAAATTAAGAAAGATTCTGTAAGCGTTTTTTCATGTTTACACTTTTTACACTTTTTTAATTCCATTTTTCTCTCCTCATTTAATCCTCCACAAACTCATTTTCTCTCTCCTAGCCCGCTTTCTCCCCCCTCCCCTTCTCTCTCTCTCGGGGTAGAATGGCAAAGTCGTAAAATCTGACTCATATCCTAAATAAGCGTGCAAATCAAACTTGATCAAATAATTTGGGATGGAGTGAGTAGTAATTACAAATTGCCTGTCAAGGGGCCAAACCAATCTACATAAAGTACAAATTCAGCAAGAGGAGCATAGAGCCCAAAGCTGTCCAAAAAGGTTATGAAGGCTTCATTAGATCTATCATCATCCTTGGCCCAGCTGCGAACAGTGAACAAAAAAATAACCTTCCACTTCGATGAGGGCAACTCCAACCCTCAAAGGCTCTACTGTTTCTTTCCTTGCAAATGCACCAGAATAGACGAAGGGGAATCAACCCCGACAATTTCCTATTGCTGATTCTCCTTGGCATGGACCAGCTCCTAAAGAAGGAGCAGAACCCCGCGTTGCTTAGCCCAAGAAGATTGAAAATCATACTCCAAATTTCGTAAGGAAATGGACAATGGGAAAAATGATGGGCCACAGATTCGCCTGCTTGTTGAACACTTACTGAAGTGAGTTATCTTTCGCCTTCGTAAATTATCCCCTGTCAAAATAGCTTTTTTAGTTGCTTCCCAAGAGAAAATAAAATAGACTCTGGAGGGAGCCAAGGACCTCCAAATGGTCTTTCAAGGAAAAGAAGAATCAACAGCAGCCTTTTAAAGTGAGTGATAGAACTTCACCGAAAATATACCCTTACGACTTCCTTTCCAGAACACCCTACTGTCCTACCCTCCATGTACCTTTGAATAATAAAGCAGCCTCAAGAAGGCAAAAACTGAATCCATCACCCAATCCTGAAAATATCTTCTATAAGTGTGGATTCCAAGAGAGACCATTCTCTTGAAAAACTAACTCCTCCACCACCGAAGCCTCGCTATTACAGGCAATAGATTTAAGAAGCTCCTCCTCCCCATACAACACACATCAAGCCAAAAAATCACTTACACCATTTCCCACCTCAAAGCAGCGATGCCTCACAAAGCTATTTAATTCCTTTCAAATTCCCAGCCATAGACTAAGGACAACAGGTCTTTTCATTTTCCACGGGAACCAATACCTTGATCCCTCTCCAAATTTTTTTACCACAACTCTGTTCCATAAAGGATCCTGCTCACACATATATCTCCAAAGCCACTTTCCCATAAAAGAACGATTGAAGGTAATGAGGTCCTTGACACCTAACCCTCCAAATTTGGACCGGAGAGCATACTGCATTCAACTTAACCAGATGGAATTTTCTTTCTTTCGCCGAACCCTTCCAGAGAAAAGCCTTTCCAACTTTTCAGCCTCTTAGTCAACTAAGCATTCTACTAGTCATTGCATTTGCGTGCCTGAGTTGGTCTCATTTTGTTTTTGCTGAGATGGTTTTGCAAAGAATAGAAGAAGGAAAAATGTCTCGGGGAGTTGGCCCCGCTTTGCAACTTCCGGACAAGTTGGTGTGAGAAGAATTAAAGAGCTTTTGAGGCTGGAAAACTGCTGTAGTCTCCTTGACAGCTTCTTTACTGCACAGCCTCTCCTCATCAATCCCTTTGTGCTTTGTGTCTTGTATGATCGTTTTTTTCTTTTACTTTGATACCAAAGATGATGGATTTGTAGCTTCACGAGATGTTGTAGCGAACCCTAGGAGATGTATAAACTTGATCCTTGTTTTGCTAATTCACAGAAAGACATTTTTTACATTAATATTTATAGGTCAGTTAGGTTTTGGATTTTGAGAAAAGTGAACTTGCGAATATTTATAGGTCAGGTAGGTTCGGTTTGGTTCATTTTGGATTTTGAGCAACATGAACCGCAAAGCTGAACTCGGTTCATTTGAAATTGAACCAAAACAGTTCGATTGAGTGAGTTTGAGTGGATAGGTCCATTTTGGACTATATCAAGCACTTCGTAGCTTATATATGTGAATGCACGTTTGTTTCCGGACATTGATCTTCTGAAGCTCGTAATCGAATTCTGACGATTGAAGTTCTTAATTTCATTTAAGGTTCTCTTGGATCAACGTAGGGCTTGAAATGCTTTGATGGATGACACTAGCAGGGGTTTTATGCTTAGTTCCTTACTGAGAAATGACACCCTACATAATAGCCTCAATTTGGACACAGTTTTGTACCAAGAAATCAACACAGCAGTGGAACATTGTGCGAATTTTAGCATATAGAAACTACAAGTTGATCTTGGAAATAGCTTTCTAAAGGCGCACATGTGCCCTCAATAGGGATGCAGTTAAGCCTGTTTCTAAAAGTGCATATGAAGTCTATCTTATATAATTGGTATGTAGATAAAGTTTGTAGGAGTCGTGTGTGGGTGTATTTAGGATGGTTCATGACATGTGCATTCCGGTGGTCATGAGTACATCGCTCTTTAAGTACTTATATTTATCATGCAGTCGTAATCTAGGAAACAAGCTGTGGCTCTGTTGGAGATCTAAGCCTAAATCTGTATTGCTGAACATTTTTTTGAGCTGCAGAAACGGATCCCAGAACATTGTCGCAGGAAACTGTAACCCTTCACTTTGTAGAGTGACTTGTAACGACTGAGACTCGGCAGTGACATAATTGCTTGTGCGTAGCACTCCAGTTTCAACCATTATCTTTTGTGATACTTATATTTTCCTTGACAATTTATCTGAAGTTAGAGTAAAAGTTCGATATTTGCTGCGTAAGCTAAGAAGCACAGACTCGGGTGCGGGTGTGGGTGCGGATACGGCATTTTTAAAAATGTTAGGATACGGGTGCGGCGAGGATACGACATATTTTATAAATATTTTTTTAATTATGTATACTTAGTATTTAATTTTTAAACAATTTAAATCTTAATAATCATAATATATGCGTTTGATATATGTGAAAAGATATTAATATTCCAACTAAAGTAGTGAGTTTTTAAGTTTAATGGGTTCTTTTGTAAATTTTAAAGCTTTCAACCAAATTAGTAAGAATTTGTTAAGTTTAATGGGTTGTTTTATAAATATAAAAATTGTAGAACTGAACATAATAAAGTTTTTATGTGGTATTACTTTTATTTCTTTGAAATACTGGGGTTGGTTTATGTAATAAGTTAACAATTGGGGTCCTTAAATAATATAGCAAAACTAATGTCTAAAACAGTGACAGATCTGAGAACATCGACACATGCACAGAACACCAACGACTCCTTCTTCTCTGGAAGCAGCCACACGGCGCATGGCTCACGGCTCACGCCGCAGTGGGTCGCCGGTAAGTCCCCTTCTCCTCCTCCTTCTTCTTCTTCTTCTTCTTCTTCTTCTTCTTCTCCGTCTTCTTCTACTTCTTTTCTCCAGTGTCTCCTCTCAGATTGCCGGTGGTTGCCGGAGTTCCCGATGGTCGCCGGTGGTTGCCGGAGTTCCCGATGGTTGTCGGTGGTTGCCAGAGCTCCCGATCGTCGCCGGTGGTGACAGATCTGAGCCGATACGCACCTGATCTGCACCCGGGATTTAAGAAATTAAAAAAGTAAAAAAAAAAATGGTGGACACACACCTGACATGCACCGGTGCCGCACCCGAGGCGCACCCGCACCCGACGCGTATCCGGTGCCGGTACTTCACCCTAAGTGCCCCACCGGTGCTTCATAGTGCGTAAGAGACTCAAGTGGAGACAGAAGTCAGGAGCTTGCTTTAGTATAATTTTGTAGATTTGGATCTTGGTGTGAGGGTTGCGTTGAAATTTGATTCAGGACTTGCACAAAGCTGGTAAACATGGGTTGATGACAAATATTGCCGTGTCACTTTAAAGCTAGTTCTGATTCATCCTCTAAAATTTTAAGGCATATTCTAATTGTATTAGATTTTCTTAGGTAACTGTTTGATGATGTTGGGGGGACTTGTAAGACACTTCCCCACACCTTTCTTGCACCAGGGTTGTGGAGGGATAAGGCCAAGGATGGTTTAAAAAGGCGGGGTCTGCTTTGTACACACATAGGGTGTGATGGCCATTTGGTTTCCAAATAAGATACATAATGGAGATGTTGAGTAAGATGGGGTGAGCGAACCGGATTGTATCTAATTTTGAGTAAAGAAGATACTCTCCCGTATTGTCATACTCTCCCGTATTCTCTTTCCCCAGAGATGTGGCAGGATTCTAAGGAATGATTTGAACAAGGCTACGCACACATGGTTACACACCTATGAAGCACGGACGCGGGTACAGGTGCCTATACGCCGATACGGCATTTTTGAAAATTTTAGGATACGGGTGCGGCGGGGATATGGCAAATTTTATATTTATTTTTTAAATTATATATCCTGAATTTTTAAACATATTAAATCTTATGACGATAAAAGTAAATCCTATTTTTGTAAAAAACACATCTACGTTTGTGTAAAAAATTATACAAAGCCAATAACTAATACAAAACAAATAAGTAAAATCTTGCCAAAACATTAGCAAGCTAGCCCTTAAGAGAAACACAAACCAATTATTTTTGGAGTCAAACGAAGCCTCAAATTTGGAAGTCCCTATATATAAACTCCATATCTCTCGTGTGTGAAAGCTAGAGTGAGAGATAATGGAAGATGAATCAACAAAAAAGACAGGTGTGTTCAAGCGGCGACTTAGCGGCGCACAGGAGCCAGAGAGTCGAGGTGGGGACTGGAGAGATTGAGAGAGAGAGACGGACGACGACTTATTGGCACATGTATCTCTCTATGCCGGCTGATAACTTGGATCTGTCGCCGCTTCTCTCTCTCTTTCTCACTCTCTTCCCGCTTTACATATCTGCCGGAGGTAAGGGCCAGTCATTGAGGCTGGTCGCCGGAGTCGCGGTGGTCGCCTTGTAGCTGCTGCCTAATGCCGCCGTTGCTCTCTCTCGCTTTTCTCTCTTTCTGTCTCTCCACTCTTCCAGATCTGCCCGTTAATTAGGTTAGTGTAAGTTTTTTATTTATGTTTTGACCCCCGAAAACTTCTGTTCCACGTTTTGACCCCCAAAATTTTCATTCAAATTTCCGATCCGCACCCGGCCCGTGTCTTATCCGCTCCCGATTCGCACCCGATATTTTGGAAATAAAAGAAATAAAACAAGAATATCGGACACGTACCCGACACGCACCCACCCCACACCCGACCCCGGTTCTTCACCCAGTTTGAAGCACCCGTGCTTCATAGTTACACACAAACACAGCGGGGGAGGGGGAGATAGAGCTTCTCAGCTTGCACTTTAAGCCGGCCGAGGACTGGATTTTCAACTTTCACATCCCTGAAAAGTGAAAACGAGGCTCTTGCTGGTGTTTTTTTTTTCTTGTGGCCCCCGTAAATAGGTTAAGTTTCTTTGTTAATTAAGTTCATAAAAGGACTACAAAGCAATTGGACAAGATCACTGGATGCCTGCCACATCTTTATTTGGATCTTCTACCAATTCGGCAGGAGGAGCTTCAAGGATACAAAGCTCAGACGTGGAAGACAGTAAACCCTGAATGCTTAAAATCGTGTTTCCATTCTGATCCTTAACACTAGGCCGGTTAGTTGCATAGATAGCATCTAATGCGTCGGATTCCAGCGCCATCCGAAAAGCCCTGGTTCCAAGCAATCTTAATCCCTTCCAAATGGCACAAATGTCCCCAGGATGAAACCCTTCTACAAAAAGTACAAATTCAGCAAGAGGAGCATAGCCAGAAGCTGTCAAAAAAGGCTATGAAGGCTTATTTAGATCTATAATCATCCTCAGCCCAGCTGCGAACAGTTAACAGAAAATAACCTTCCACTTTGATGAGGGCAACTCCAACCCCTCAAAAGCTCTACTGTTTCTTTACTTCCAAATGCACCAGAACAGACAAAGGGGAATCAACCCCGAAAATTTCCTACCACTGATTCTCCTTGGCATGGACCAGCTCCTAAAGAATTCCCAAACAGAACCTGGCATTACCCAGCTTAGCCCAAGAAGATTGAAAATCATACTCCAAACTTTTTAAGCAAATGGACAATGGAAAAGATGATGGGCCACAGATTTGACTGCTTGTTTACACATGAAATACCGACTGACATAAATTATCCTTTGCTCTCGTAAATTATCCCCCCGTCAAAATAGCATTTCTAGCTGCTTCCCAAGAGAAAATAAAATAATCTCCTGGAGAGAGTCAAGGACCTCCAAATGGCCTTCCAAGGAAAAGAAGAATCAACAACAGCCTTAAAAAGTGAGTAATAGGACTTCACCGGAAATATTCCCTTACGACTTCCTTTCCAGAACCCCCTACCATCCTCCCCTCTACGTACCTTTGAATAATAAAGCAGCCTCAAGAAGGCAGAAACCGAATCCATCACCCAATCCTGAAAATAGCTTCTAAAAGTGGGATTTCAAGAGAGACCATGCTCCTGAAAAACAAACACCTCCACCACTGAAGCCTCGCGATTACAGGCAAAAGATTTAAGAAGCTCCTCCCCACACAACACACAAGAAGCCAAGAACTCACGCCATTTCCCACCTCAAAGCGACAATGCTTCTCAAAGCTATCCAATTCCTTGCAAATTGCCACCCATGGCCTAAGGACAAAAGGTCTCCTAATTTTCGGCGGGAACCAAAACCTTGATTCCTTTTCAAATTTTCCTGACACAACTCTTTTACATAAAAAATTCCCGCTCACACATATATCTCCAAAACTACTTTCCTCGAAAAAAATGATTAAAGGTAATGAGATCCTTGACGCCTAAACCTCCAATTTGGACCAGAGAGCATACTGCATTCAACTTAACCAAATGAATTTTTCTTTATTTCGCCAGACCTTCCCACAAAAAAGCTCTTTCCAACTTCTCCAGCCTCTTAGCAACTGAAGCATTCTATGAGTCATTTGGTTTGCGTGCCTGAGCTGTTATCATTTTTTCTGCTGAGCCGGTTTTCCAAAGAATAGAAGAAGAAAAAATGATTGTTTTGCATCTTGTATGATTGTTTTTTCTTTTACTTTGATACCAGATATGATGGATTTGTAGCTTTACGAGATGTTGTAGCAAACTAAAGGAGAAAACTTGATCCTTGTTTTGCTAAATCACAGACAGGCATTTTCTAGATTAATATATATCGGTCAGGTAGGTTCAGTTGGGTTCATTTTGGATTTTGAGAAAAGTGAACCGCAAAAGCTGAACTGGGTTGATTTTAAAATTAAACCAAAACAGTTCAATTTCGTCGGTTTGAGCAAATCTGTCCATTTTGGACTATATCAAGCACTCCGTAGCTTATATATGTGAATGCATGTATGTTTCCGGACATTGATCTTCTGAAGCTCGTAATATAATTCTGACGATTGAAGTTCTTAATTTCATTTAAGGTTCTCTTGAATCAACATAGGGCTCGAAATGCTTTAATGGATGACACTAGCAAGGGATTTATGCTTAATTCCTTACTGAGAAATGACACACTACATAACAGCCTCAAATGGACAGTTTTGTACCAAGAAATCAACACAACAGCAGAACATTGTGCAAATTTTAGCATATAGAAATTACAAGTTGATCTTGGAAAGAGCTTTCTAAAGGGGCAGATGTGCCCTCAATAGGGATGCAGTTAAGCCTGTTTCTAAAAGCGTATATGAAGTCTGTCTTATGCAATTGGTATGTAGATGAAGTTCGTAGGAGTCGTGTGCGCGTATTTAGGATGCCTCATTAAATGTGCATTCCGTTGGTCATGAGAACATCGCTCTTTAAATACTTATATGTATCACGCAGTCATAATCAAGGAAAAAAGATGCCGCTCTCTTGGAGATCTAAGCCTAGATCTGTATTGTTGAACTTTTTTTGAGCTGGAGAGACTGATCACAGAACATGGTCAGCAGGAAACTGTAACCCGTCACTTTGTAGGGTGACTTGTAACAAGTGATCTGTCATTTTAATTTTTGGCACAAAAACGATGATGCTAGCTGTCCTTTTTAATGCACCCCTTGGCAGTTACATAATTGCTTGTCCATAACGCTTCCCTTTCTACCATTATCTTTTGCGAGACCTATACTTTCCTTTACGATTTATCTGAAGTTAAGAGTAAAAGTTTGGCCTTTGCCGAGTAAGAGACTCAAGGGGAGACAGAAGTCAGGAGCTTTTTTACTATAATTGTGTAGATTTGGATCTTGGTGTCAGTGTTGCGTTGAAATTTGATTCAGGACTTGAACAAAGCTGTGAACATGGGTTGACAACTAATCTTTCTGTGTCATTTTAAAGCTAGTTCTGATTCATCCTCTAGTGTTTACGGCATATTATACTTGTACTAGATTTTTTAAGTTACTGTTTGATGATGTTGGGAGGACTTGTAAGATACTTCCCACGCCTTTCTTGCACCAGGGTTGTGGAGGGACAAGGCCGAGGATGCTTTGAAAAAGGCTGGGCCTGCTTGGTACACACGCAGGGTGTGATGGCAATTTAGTTTCCAAATAAGATTACGTAACCGAGATGTTGAGTTAGATGGCATGAGCGAACTGGATTTTATCCCATCTTGAATATAGAAGATACTCTCCTATATTGTCATACTCTCCCGTACTATCTTTCCCCAGAGTTGTGGCAGGATTCTGAGGAACGATTTGAACAAGGCTACGCACACATGGTTACACAAACAGAGTGGGGGAGGGGGGAGATGGAGCTTCTCAGCTTGCACTTTGAGCCGGCTGAGGACTGGATACTTCAACTTTCATATCCCTAAAGTTGAGGCTTTTGCTGGAGGTTTTTTTTTCGTGTGGCCCTCTTAAATAGGTTAAGTTTTTCGTAATTAAAGTTCATTAAGGGACTGCAAAGCAATTGAACAAGATCACTGGATGCCTGCCGCATCTTTATTTGGATCTTCTACCAATTCAGCAGGAGGGGCTTCAAGGACGGCGCCATTTGTGCCATTTGGAGATGTGGGGACATTTGCGCCATTTGGAAGGATTATAGATTGCTTGGAAACAGGGATTTTTGGATGGCGCTGGAATCCGATGCATTAGACATTATCTAAGCAACTAATCAGTCTAGTGTTAAGGATCAGAATGGAAACATGATTTTAAACATTTAGGGTTTACTGTCCTCTACGTCAGAGCTTTGTATCCTCGAAGCTTCTCCTGCTGAATTGGCAGAAGATCCAAATTAAGATGCGGCAGGTGTAGAATAGTACTGCTAGGATTACTATAATCCCTATTCTCCAAATGGCCTCTAGCATCTCCAGCTTTTGTTGAATTTCCTTAAATAGGTTAAGTACTGCTGGGATTACTATAATCTAGTAGGTGTGGAATAGTAAATTTATGAGTAGGTGATGCCTGGTCTAGAGTGTTTGATCTCTGTATAGCATAAGACATGCATATATACGTACACACGTGTGTAGAGCACTCAGATTGCTCTCATTGACCTGATCCTTGTACCTTAGAGTTGTTTGAAACATTCCCCATTTTCTTGAAGACTTTCAGTTCATGGTAAGCACATATCAATGAACTAAAGCTTCAAGTAGTGCTTCATTCTCTGACCAACAGAAAGAGAATACAAGATATTCTACATCATAAGCAAGGTTTGGAAGACGGGTACATGTTGTTCAAGTAGTTACTGTGTAAAGTTTAAAAAGAACGGAAAGCGGTTGGGGGTGGGTTCCTTTTCCCTTGGAATGCGACTTTAAGCCAGAAAAATTCAGTTGAAACTGTATGTGTAATGAAAGTAGGCAGATGTGCGCTCTTTGGGAACTCCTTCAGTGGCTTAAGGTAGTGAGATGGCAACTTAATTTAGGTAGTAAGGACCCAGTATACAATTGCACCGGTGTATGAGTTATGTTTAAATAGCTTCTAAGAACAATATCTTTAAACTCATTGGGACACTAAAGCTGTAGGAGCAGCTTTTCCAATTCCTTTCTTGAAACGCCAGAGGTTAATTTGGTGAGTAAATCACAAAAATAATAGTGCCTTATTTTTATATTCAGTTTATCGTTTATATTACAAAAGTTAAGTTTATATGCCTAATTTTTGGCAACCTGGAGCATAGTTGCAAATGCAAGTCTTGTTAGTACATGCCATAACCTGCACAAAAAAAGTAAATGGCCGACTTTTCATTCTTGCAAATGTCAGCCTATGCCCGCTGGTACAAGATGACATTTTCTCTCCAGGATTCAGCACTTAATCTCATTTATAAACTTTCAAGACCTCTTTACCAAATTTTGGTTTTACATTTATGCTTTATGCTAATAAACTAAAATAAGCTAACTTGAGATCGTAAATTTTAAATACGCTCATTCCAAACACCTAGTATAAACTGATGTACTTGAGCTTGCCTTCTTATCAAACCTGCTGTTACACAGTCCTAAAAGATTTAGATGCTGAAACAATTTCTAATTCTGGTTTCCCTTTTAGAAATATTCCCTATTATATGGACAATTTAAATAATGCTAATCCTGAGACATGTATCAGTGGAAAAAATAAGCTACTTTACAAATCACCTAGGTTTGACAGCAGTAGACTTCTGCCTAAGGAAGCTCTTTTCTTCCATGCCATGCCTATGATTCTTCAACTGTTTGTTTTTTTGGCTGTCCTATGATTTTTAAACAGAACACTTCTTTTCTAGCTCCTTTTGGACCCATTAAACCCTTTCATTTGTCAAGCTTACTTCTTTCCACCTATGTTCGAATCCTCCTCCCCCAGCCCCCACCCCACCCACCTTCCCAGTTGGTTGGTTAGCGTGTACTTGGTTAAGTTGATGGTGTACCTTCCCTGTGTGAATGAAAAATGCCTTCCATGTCATAAACTGCTAAGATGGCTATTATCAGAACTTCTGCTTGAAGGTAGCAGAGTTGGCAGCAAGCGTGGTAACAATCAGTAGTAAAATGTATGCTTCTCACTGCCGTCAATATGGTTACTTGTTTAAATTGCTTGATGAAACTTCTTTTGTTTTTGAAGTGTAAGGTTCTCGAATTTTTTTTCTGTTATCAACGTTGTCTTTTGACCCGTTTGAATTGAATTTATTCTACAAAATTGGTGTGCGGATTTGACATCCAGGTCATTCAATCGACCTATCTGCGATCACACTAGTATCACAATTATCATTTAGGTTCGCGGACAAACTGGAAGATGTCTTAGCGAATGAATGCCTATTCGGACTCTTATATTGACTATATTGACTCATGCCTTCAAACTGTAAATGTGGAATATGTTAATGCCATTTATTATCTTTGATGAATTTTATTTGCTAGGTAGTTTAGTCCAATTTCACTTACTCTATCTTCTGCATTCACCAAGTTAATTTTTGTTTGATTTCTTTGTGAAGTGTTGTACTTTGTATCTAAAGGATGTAAACTGAAAACAAATTGTGCAAAAGCCTTGGATTTTATTACATGCACATACAGGTTGGCAGTTGAGATCATTATGTGTTGACGGTCAAGCTCATAGTCCATTTTATTTTACTTGTCAAAACCTGTCAGAGTATTTTGCTTATCTTGCTTTTATGAATTGCTTTGGAAGCATTTTTGTTGACTCCGTATTTTTTAACTAGTCGTATATATTGCAGAGCGCACTTATTCTGCACCCCGGAAGTGGATGAGGGGCAAGGGCCGTGTGACTATCCAGTTTGGTTGTTGTTACAATTATTCAATGGTAAGTTGCTGAGCTTTGCTGCCTATATATGGTTGAGCTGTAAGGCTCTTTAAGCAGCGCACAGTGCCGATGTTTATGTTGCGATACTTACTTCAATTATCTGGTGGCAGGATAGTAATGGTAATCCCCCAGGCATCCTCCGGAATGAGCCTGTTGATCCAATACCTCATCTTTTTAAGGTTATCATCAGGAGGTTGGTCAGATGGCATGTCCTTCCTTCTACATGTGTGCCTGACAGTTGTATTGTCAACATATACGACGAAGGGGATTGCATACCACCTCATATCGACAATCATGACTTTGTTAGGCCTTTTTGTACTGTGTCATTTCTTAGTGAGTGTGATATAGTTTTTGGAACAAAATTGAAAGTAGACAGACCTGGCGAGTTTTCTGGTGCTTTTGCAATTCCGCTGCCATTGGGGTAAGAATGACGTGCATATAAGTTGTACTCGTTGCCTTGTTTTTTCTGGTTCCTGCTACTGCATATATGACATATATGAGAAAGTAAACGTTATGTGTAATTGGTCGTCGTTTGTTTTCCTCCAGATCAGTTCTTGTCTTAAATGGAAATGGCGCTGATGTGGCTAAGCATTGTGTGCCAGCAGTTCCTTCTAAAAGGTACCAACTGAAACTATCTTGGGAGTTTTGTTTAGTCATGCTTGCTTCAGAAGAATGACCAGTTCATAGAGATTATCTCTTTGCTTGAAATAATGGCTTTTGTGCTGTATGCTTATGCGTTTTTAGTATTTGTGCTTTGTAGGATATCAATTACCTTCAGGAAAATGGATGAATCCAGATGGCCAATTGGATTTGCTCCTGAACCGGATTTGCAAGGACTCGAGAGACTGCCTTATGAAGGTGAGAGATCCAAGCGGTTGAACCTGTCGAAATTAAATCGGCCTGTCAATAGGCAGGGAGTACGAAGAGAGGATAACACAGATAAAGGGGGGGGGGGGGGGGGGGTTTATTAGAGACACCTCCAGAGCCTCGTTTTGTGGGTCGTGCTCGGCCAGGCCCTCCAAATAGGCAGCGTGTCAGGTTGGATTTTGATAATTGACAGTTTGGACTTGTGTTGATATTTAAGCATGCGAGTATGGGTCTGCCATCTTCATTTAGAGCTTTGGTGGTTGCAATGTTGCCCTCTTCTGCTTGATGGTTTTTTCATTGGGTTTCATTCATTTAAGCGCTGAAAGGGCTTCGGAGTTTCTGCTCATTTATGTCTAGGCTATGCATGTTGACGCTGCAACTGCTAGGCGAGTTGTGTACTTGTGTGAAGGACTATAAATGAGTATACGACTTGTTGAGGTTGAGTAAGGATCTATTGCCTCCTAATCTCTGTGGTGGTTTTGCGGGAACCTCTCGACTGAGATTAGATATTGAGGAACTCGGCAACAAATTGCAATGTACAATAGGAGGTGAAACGAGGACCCATTGTGTCGTAAATTTGTTTCCGAGGTGGGAGTCTGGTTATTTTGGGGGAACCTTTGGACTGATTTCAGATTTCGAGGAGCTTGGCAACAAATTACATAGTCAGTTATGCAAAAGTAAAGGGTTATTGGCTCGTAGTGATTTGGTCTGCAGCGAAGCCTGTGCAAGGATTGGTCTCTTTCTGCTAGTTTGCACACATGTATCTTCGTTTACACACTTTATTTCTGAAGTTAATGCACTTTTTAATATTGCAAATGAGAGTTGCATACAATTGATTGTTGTATTGTTACAAGTTACCAATCGTAATTCCTCCAGAGTAATGTACTATGATTGAAGCATGATATACGCACTAGCTTCTGTTACAAAATTTCCGGGAATTCTACCAGAGGAATTTTTGGTTACACGTCTATTTGTCCATTTGACTTTCTTCACCTAATTTCCTCTATTATTTTGGAAAATGCAATTTTTACTCTCATTACACTTTACACTCCTTTTCTGTCTACGGAAGTACATTTTTGTGACTATCATTAAATTTTTAGTGATAAATGAAAAAGTGACATACAATATTAAGAATTGAAAGTAGTCTCTCCCTGTTATTTTACCTTAGAGATATCTGGGTCGAATATCCTCTCTTGCTTTAAACTTATAAATCTGTTTTGGCCCGGCAGGAAGTTGGAAAATATTACTCTTGTTCACACGCATTTAGTCCAACCAATTCTATATATTAAGGTCGCATTTGAAAACCATTTGATTTTATGTTTTTTCTCCAGTTTGTAAAGTGGAGGAAAAAAATGTGTTAGACACACAGTTTTCGTTTTTTTCTTCAGTTTTTAAACAGGGCTATTTTTGAAAATATCTATTTAAGAGTTTTGAGTTTTGAGTTTTGATTTCTGTTTTGAGACCACTGATCACCACCACCGTCTCACAGCCACAGCTACCACTGGTCACCGCCGGCAACCGCCCGATGACCACCGGCGGCCACCGTCACGCCCCACCAATCGCCACCGCAACCACCACCAAAGAAAAAATTCAAAGTAAAAATTGGATAATCAAACACTTATTTTTGTAAAAAATAAAAGCTAAACTGATTTTTAGTTTTTTGGAAATAGAAAACTAAAGCTGGAAGTGATTTTAAACACACCTATAGTGTTTCCAATTTCTTGCAATTGTCAGTTTCTGGTCAGGACAGTCATAATTATCAATAATACTTATAGACTTCGTGGGTTTCTCCGAATATTGTCAACTAGTTTTGAGTTGGATACTTTTATATGGTATCAGAACAGCTGAACAGGTTGACATCCAAATTCAAAAAGTTTACCATCAATTAATGTATTTTATTTGTGTTTGGCTCACTCAAAAAAAAAAAATGAATATATGTGCAAGGGCATGTCAAATATAAACCAACAGCGAAAAGTATAAAGCAATTCTGTAACATATAAGTAAGGTAGTCTTTCCCTTTCCTTGCAATAGTCAATTTCAGGTGAGGAGAAACTTATAGGGTTTGTGTGCTTTCTACGATCGTTGCTTAGTAGTTTAAAATTGCATACTTTCACATGATATTAGAGTGTGTCGATTCAAACTCAATAGACTTTCAAAATTAAAAAGGTTCTACGCCACTCAATTAATTTATTTATTTACTTGCTCGACTCACTTAAAAGTTTTTAATATACGTTAAGGGGCATGTTCAAATATAATCTCACATAAAAAAAATAAAGCAGTATTATACGGAGTATTGTATAAGTGAATCTCTCCTCTTATTGCCATATAATTCTAAGTTGAATGCTGTTCACGTGTGCCTGGAGAAAGATCAGCTTGCCTAGAGTCCATTTACAACTTGTTGAACTACTAACTTCCTATTATGGGTTCCCTCCCCAATTTTGGAGCCAAGTGTAACGAAGTAACCTGTAACCATACACTAGTCAAAAGAGCTGCAGCAGCAAACTTGGTCCAGCAACAATAATCAAGTCACTTGTGGTCCTCTGAAGATTATAGTCAACACGAGGCATTTAACATGAGCACAAGGAAATGGAAAATGAACTTGAAGTAGAACCGGTAGAGTATCAAGTAACTGGTTGGGGTGGTCCAATTCAACCTCTCCTCAATTAAGGCTCTAAGGCATTGAAAATATTGGGGATGGGGGGCCACCCTAAACTGCTGAAGAAACTAACATGCAAGTAAAGTAGATGAAAGCAACCATTCCATGGAAGTTGCTAGCATACATATTGGCCATATCTTACGTGGGAAGGCCTACTTTTGGGCAAGTTTGGTTCTTCTACGCACAGCCCCCATATTTTCAACATATGCACCAACAAGGGTAGAAGAGTTTGTAGCTAGGGTTTGCTGAATATGGCTCCCTAGTCTCTTTCTAGGTATTAATGAGAGAGAAAGAAAAAAGATAATGAGACTAGCTAGCTACCATATAGTACCATGCTAATGTGTGTGTGTGTGTGTGTGAGAGAGAGAGAGAGAGAGAGAGAGAGAGAGAGAGGAGAGCCGGTGATATCTTGATGACAGAATTAGAGAGATATGGGGAGGTGGAAATAGGCTTCAAGAGGATGATTACCCGAAAGAAAAGGGTTTGTACCTCCTTGTGGTTGCACTCTATGCTTGTACATAATCCTTGTGATGTAAGCAGCTAGGGTTATACGGATAAGATGGGACAGATATTGAGTTTTACTGGCAAATCAAAGGCCCAGCTGCTGCTTCATCAAGGAAAAACGAGAAAGACCCAGAAAAATTTAGACAAAGAAATGAACAGCGTTATGCATGTGGGTGAGGGAAGAAGCAATGGAAATGCATGATACTGACGAGATGAGATCTCATGATGGTAGCGTCAAAATCATAAATATAACGCAATCTCAAAAGGTAGAATGTGTGTGTGGGGAGAGAGAGAGATGACTGCCACAATAAAAAGGGGAATGAGACAGAAACAGCATAAAAATTCAAGGAGAAATTTAATAGTTTCATATCACATGACTCGAAGCAAATCTTCTTTTTGATAGAGCAATGATTGTATTAGAAGCTTTTTAGTATCTCTCTTTAGTAGATGCAAGTTAATTTCTCTACCAAAATATTTTTACACCGATAGAGATCCGTATTTAAGTGAGAAAAGGAATATATGTCGGTCATTATAACGTTTAACTCATAATTATGTATACCGTAACAGAGTGCATACTAATTTTTTCATAAAATTGTACGTACTAATAACATCTCGTTTTCATTAAGAACATCAAGATCAACACTTTAACGTTAAACGCTAATATAAAGCTGGACAACAACAGAACAATTTTCCTGATGTAGCCGAGTACAAAAAAAAAAAGAAAGGCAAAATTCCCCTCTAACTTCATGGATTCATACTCTGTCTCTCTCCATGCTTAATGTATGCCGGACATTTTTGTGGCTTCTATGTTGTATGACTGCTATTAGACATCCACCTAAATGGAAACCACTTTGAAGGACAACATCAAATTAAAGGTAGTTCGTTTTAAGTAAAAAATACACTGAAACTAGAAACTTCCCACTTTAGACATAGTTTCAATTTCTCTGTTACAACAGCAATCCTATATTAACTCATACATTTGACTTACAGTCAACTACTCTGATTTATAAGTGAGCGTACAATTGGGTGCATGTTGGTGCTTTTCTGCTTGCCTTTGATCTTCTTCCTTCTGGACCAACTTTGGCTCTTGTCTGGATCATAAGAGTCTTCAACCAACCCCGTGTAATAGTGACAATTAATACTTGTTAAATATTACTAGTGTCTTTTCTTCTAACACTTTTAGCGATAATTATTAGCAGCACTTTTTTAGCGTCGCTACATAAAAGCTACTAGAAATATTTAGAGACGATTGACGTCGCTATATAAGGGTAGGAAAAAGATTCTTCTAACCGGAGTAACAGTCAAATTTTATCCGTCGTAGGACTCATACATTACATGGTCTATGTACAACTATATATTAAGCCAAAAGTTGAACCGATATGCAAGCATCTAAGCACAAATCTAACATGATCAAAATTGTATATCCTTGCATTGCCGTAAGGAGACATCCTTTTTGGCATGCCTGTAAAATCAACACGATGAGAAGACAAACACCAAGATTACACACTTGGGGAGCAATATCCCACTTATATCACCAAGAAGTTAAGGGTTATATGCCTTTTGTAGATTCAAACGACTATGCAATTCCATGTCCTTAAAACTGGAACCTGTGTACATCTTGATGCTAGCTCTCACTAGCTAGCTACCCATATCATTACAAGGATTTCATCAGAATTGTAAACTTCTCAGGCATTACTTGCATAAGGAAAGTGTGTGTGAATGGTCTCCAAAATCACATTTGCAGACTGATATTGCTCATGCATAAAAGGCTATATGTATTTGCAGTACACACACAAAAACACAGTATTTTGTGATTATACAAGTGACTGGACCATACCATGTACAGAGACAAAAAGAAGAGCTCATGAAGTCGATGTGGACCTAAAGTGTGTGTGTGTGTGTGTGTGTGTGGAGGGTAGAAAACGGCGGGAGAAAGCACCATGAAAATGATGAAGCGCTCTCTCTCTCTGCCCCCCCTCTCTCTCTCTATCACAGTATCTCTTCTGCTTGAAAATTATTTTTGACATGAAACCCAGGGAAATCAATATGACCTTACACCACGCCTCCCTACCCCTATTAAATGCTCCTCCAATAAATATCGGGCCGCGTGCTCCGTAGCATAGCAAGGACTGCAGACATGATAGCAGCAATTTCTCTCTTTTCTCTCTCTCTCTCACACACACTCTTTTTCCCCGCACTTATAAAGGCTTTTATCAAATTACTTATACAAGAAAAACTGATGTGTTACTGTGTCACCGTAATTTTTTCATATATTAGCTCGTTAAGAATAAACAGGTTATTTGGGTTTTAATTTAAGGATAAATAGGTCATTTGAATTTTAATTTTACAACTCTAATTGTTAACCGTCTTTCCCGGTGTCACCACCGTTTGACAAGTGCACGGCGGCTGTGACAGCCGCAGCATGAGCGCGGCAGTGAAGAGTAAAGAACAGCGCCGAGATGGAAATATATTCTCTAAATAACCCCTAATATTGTTCTTGATCTCATGTGTGGTTTGTTCGATCTTGCCTGTTGTTCGTTGTTGTGGAGGTTGGGACTTCGATTGTGCGTGAGGCGACCGTGGGGGGCTGCCATTAGGCTGCCGACGTGATGGTGGTGACGGTGGTGGCTGCGATTGTGGGTGAAAGAGAAGAGAATTAGGGTTTTAATTAGGTTTGTAAATTTTAAACAAAATGGCATCTCTACCCTTAATTTTAAAGGGTATAATTGTTTTTTTAATTAGTTACCTAATTGAAATAAGGGTAAAATTTTATTGATATATGCTCTTCTGTCATCCTACGTTTGAAGGTCATTTGATACTTTAAGGACTTTATCGATAAGCTTACATAGCAAAAAGATGTTATGCCTGAATCCGGATAATACTACGCAGCAAAATAATGCATTATATTGTCTAAGAACAATATATCTGTCTTCAGAAAAGTATTTAGTTGCAAACTTAAATGAAACTACAAATTTCAGTACTTTATTTTGTAGCAATAACTCTTTATCATTACCACCAAAAACTAAATGCAAGAAACTTGAGGCAGGAATGACAAACGTTGCGTGGTGAAAAGTCCTCCTCCCTTGCGTGTCGCTCTGGAGGAGAAAAAATGTTAGCCCTAATAACGGCATGAAAATTTAAGGGTTACTAGCTTCCGAATTTACAGAAGGGCACCTTCATCATTGATCTAATTAAGCCTGTAATGTTACGGTCTATTTATGAGTAACCACAAGAATCATATTACGACTTAGTTGCAGTATTGTACTCAACACTCTTTTATGTAATTTTTAGGAACACAACTAGAAATTCGAGACTAACTTCAAAGGGCGACATAAATGATAGAGGTCTTAAGCGATAACTCTAAGATCACTGGTTTGTGTTTCTGTACCAATGGATCATGTATAAATAGCAGCTTTATCTCTGAAAAAAAAAACTTAAAAACCAAAGATTGAGACTGGGGGATAAGAAGAACAGAGAGAGAATGCATGTCCAAAGGAGGTGATTAATTGAAGGGTTTTAGAAAGTACAAGTAAAGAGGGCAACTCTACACCATTACCCTTTTACCATTTATGGGCCATCGTTCGGTGTCCTCCCTCTATTGAGATGTGGGGACTTAGATGGAAAGCGAGGTTTCCCATAAGTGCAGTAAACTAACCCATGGCACCCTTAGGCAGGAACTAAAACGAAGCCTAGACTCACACCAAGAAATACTATATTGGTATCAATATTAATACTAACATCAATATTAAATATAAATAATTACAATATGAGTGATTTATCTCTGATTTTTTGCCCAGTATTTATCTTTATTCTCTCCAATTTTGTGAAGTCCAACTTAATTTTTATGAACTCTATCTAATATATGTATGTAGTTTTCATTGATACATTGTGTTATAACCTACTATTTTCACATTCGTAATCACACTAGTCGTTTACCTTTATTATTCCACCGTAATAACGACTAACTAAGGAGATTGAGTGCTTTGTACTCAAATAACATTGGTCAGATACACTTATACTTTTCTTCTTTTTTTTTCCTAACAAAGTGCCATATCAAGTTATTGGACACACAAGATAAGGTACGTACACCATTTTGTAAAGATGCATAGTAATGGAGAGAAATGTTTTTTGCACCAATTTTTTTTGTGGATGACAACATTTTAGTGATAATAGCTCTACTGAGCCCGGTACAAATGTGGGAGTGAAATAGAAAACTTAAAAGTGAATAGCCTTGCCTTTAATTGTAAAAGTAATACTCCGAATTTAACTTTAAGGTGATTGATATGAAGTGTCATCACTAGGTATTTTCATACTTAACTTTGCACCGGATGTGTGTAACAATGTTTTAGAACTCTTTTTTCCTTTTCTGTAAGAAAAAAGTAAAAGAAATATGTCATAATAGTGATAAATATCTGACAAGACAAGGTTATTATGTCAAAATCTTTTAGTACTTTTATACTGATCATGAGTATATATTCCATTCAGAAATGATCTATGATACATCTTACAATTATATAGGTTAGTCGTACCCATGGCCATTTATTCAAGAACAACAAACGGAAAGAGAACAAATGGCACTTATACTATAATATTCCTCCAGTATTATATTCTATATATATATGTATATCTAGCTTAGTCTCAAAAATCACATAACAATTTATTTTAGTGATGGTAGCTTTCAAATATTTATGTTTTATCTGAATAAAGGACTAGAAAATATAGACTTATCTTTTCCTTTTTTTTGTATTGAAAATAACTTAACTAACAATTATTTTGCAAATAATAAGGCCCACAACAGATCGAAGAGTTGATTTATCTCATTCCTCTAAAAGTCATCGTACACCTACGTGTAGAAATTTATAAAAGGTAAGTTTTTCTGGGTCACAGCACTTTCTGAACCTCTTCAACAGGAGACATCATCGTTACTCATATAGATATAGGTAAAGAGAGATGTCTCCTGTTGAAGAGGTTCTAGAGAGAGAGAGAGAGAGAGAGTCTCCTCTTATCGTCAGTGCCCTGCTTGATTTGTTCTACATAAGTGCTGTGATAGTAATAAGACATGATATGAGGCCGGGAGATTTAGTAACTATTAAGGTTAATTCATCATCATTGTTAGCCACACCTCTTTATCTTGCAATTAGAAAATTTACTTATCTATCTATTTGATTATAGGAATATCATGTTTTAGCTCTCTCCGAGCATTGCTTGGAGACTACATATATGCTAGCCATTGTAATTGTTCAATAGTTCAGATTTAGACTTATACGAGCATTGCTGTTACTTAGAACAATTAGATAGCAAAAAAAGTAAGATACGGAAATTTGTCTTGGACTTACAATCTTCAATAAGGGCGATCGACAATTGTCCCAAGCTACTAAATTAACTTTGGGCAGAAAACAAGCATTCAAAGTAGAACTCCGAGGAAATGTATAATTTACATGAGAAATCATTCATTCATTCATTCATTCAAAAGGCTATCTCCTTTCCAACCTTTATATCATATATGTATCATCCCCCTTTATCTACATTCAGTCCCACGTCCCTCGCTCTGATGACTGTGTGTGTGTGTGTGTCTCTGCGTGTGTGTGTGTGAGAGAGAGAGAGTTTGCAATGATGACAGAAATTGAATGATATGGTGGCTTTTTATCCAAGCAAAACACCACTGAATCACCAGCCTTTCTAAGTCCCTCTTTTGTCCCTTGCTTTTTTATTAACATCACTCTGTCAACTTCAGTCCTTCTCTCCCAGATATCCCCCTGATATCTCTCTCTCTCTCTCTCTCTCTCTGTTTCTTTATCACCCTCCATGTGCCTCCCCTACACCACCATCTCAGTATATATGCAACAGTGCCCTCTCACCTACAACACCTGTATGACCATCTCTCTCATTTCTCTCTGGGTGTCTTGTTTTTGTTTTGTGTTGTTCCCGAATTCTTGATTTCTTTTCCCTGTTGTTTGTGTCATTACAAACCAAACCTACCATGGAATCCCAACAACAACAAAATCAACCTAATGAAGACGGTGGTGGGGGTGGGAAAGGCAACAGCAGCAGCTATTTGTGCAGGCAAAGCAGTACGAGGTGGACACCAACCACGGACCAGATAAGGATTCTCAAGGATCTTTACTACAACAATGGTGTTAGGTCTCCGACGGCGGAACAGATTCAGAGGATTTCGGCTCGGCTGAGACAGTACGGAAAGATTGAAGGCAAGAACGTGTTCTATTGGTTTCAGAACCACAAGGCCAGAGAAAGGCAGAAGAAAAGGTTCACTACTACTAATATCAGCACTGATCAGTATCACATCCCGCCCATGGCTGCAGGCGTGCACAGAGCAGCCAGTCATCATGTTCTAAGCAACGGTGGTGGTGGTGGTTGTAATTACCGGAGAGCTGAGGAGTACCCCATTTACAGCAACAAGTACCACCCTAACATCACTCCTACTACTACTGGTGGGTGAACCATCAAGACCCAAGATCATCTTTTCACTTCGTCTTTCTTCTGATATTTTTACTTTTGTGCATAAAAAAGATCAGTTAAACCTGTCGGTCTTTTAGGGATCCTAATACGTGTGGATTGTGCAGGTGGGCTTCCATCTTCTTCTTCGGCCAAGGTGGTCGGTGTTGGTCAGCTGGGAAACTGTGGGTATGGATCTGTGGCCATGGAAAAGAGCTTTAGGGTAAGGACCGTTTAAGTAATGATTTAGCATCTCAGGAAAAAGGTTGATTAAAATAAGTCTGCACATCGTTGCAAATTATTTGATCCTTTCTGGGTTCTTAAATAAAGAAATAGAAGAGATCTCTTGTATGCTTCTTGCGTAAAGCCAAACACAACACTAATTCAACTTCATAGAGGTGTTCGAATCACCGAGCAGATTGGTCATGTAAAAGTTTGCAGTTAAAATTGCAGTCCTACTCATAGCAAAAAAAAAAAAAAAGTAGAGGTAGAACTCTTTGTACTCCCCCTCTGATCTCCACCTTAAAAAGTGGGGAAAATGATGCTTTTCAAGGATTATATGTATCTCTTGTATCTTCTGTTCCTGCCTTAATCAAATTAAAGTTTTGACAACCAGTGTACTTCTATGTCTTAATTTTGTTTGGTTGCTTCTACGTTTTTCTCAAAACAGGAATGTTCAATATCACCGGAAGAAAATGTTGGGGAAACTGTAGGCCAAAATTTGGCATGGGTTGGGGTTGATTCACACTCTTCTTTACCCTATTACCCTTTCCTTGACAAGAGAAGTTTAAATGGTGGTGATCAAACTCAGGAGGAGGAGGAGGAGGAAGATGAACAAGAAGAAGAACTAGTGCAGCAGCATGCTGCCTCCCGAGAGATAGAAACCCTACCCCTCTTCCCTATGCACGGCGAGGACCACCACTACTCCGCCAATGGCTTCTGCGAGAACACACAAGACCGCAGTTTCTACTACACTGATCACTGGTTCGGCATCAATAATGGGTCCAACCACGTTGACAGCGGCATAACTGCCGGTTCAGCTCGTGCTTCCCTTGAGCTCAGCCTCAACTCCTACCCTGACCGGTCAACTGATTACTAGTTATTCGTTTACCAAATAATTCTGTTCAACCATATATATATGGATCTTCGCCTTCTTTAAGCTTGGGACAGCACGTCTTGAATTTCACATTTGGGGACTGAGTAACGAGTAACTACTACTGGTTTGTGCTAAGGGTAAGTCTGATGACTGTAATGGCTTGTCTTCCTTCTTTAGCCAGTACTACATGTGGTGAAACGACAACATGTATTAAAGTACGTAATTAACTTAGCCTATGTATTTATTTACATTGTTCCGTGCATGGAAATGCGCAAGTAAATTGGGTTGCAATAAGGGCATAATATGACCACACAGGCACCCACCAAAACGGGAAAGAAAGAAGAAGAACCTTGTGTTTGTGGCATGTGGACTCTATATGTTAAAGGGAATATGGACCCAGTGGCTGTAAGGCTAAATTTACACCATGTTCTTTATGTTTCCTTTACTGAAGATATTGCTTGCCACCAAGGATCAAAAGAGACGAAATTTATTTTGGCTCATAACAATCAAAAGTTCCATTAGATTCAAGAAAGCTTGATCTTTGATTCGGACTATCCCATCAACTTAGGTTGAGTTGAAGAGGAGGTGTTTTTCAAGGGAAGGACCATGGCCCGGCAGCTACTAAGAACTTTTTAAGAACCATATGAAACTAAGAACTTTTTATGTGTTGAAGCTCGAAATTCAACCTCTCCCTGCATCAGATGCTTGTACCTTGTCCAACAAGTGTGTAATGGGAATAGGAACGACTGTCGAATCTTTCCCCAAAGGGGGACGACGATTCTCGACAGAGACTTCGTGTGGGGGCCCACGTACGGCTTGAAGTTTCTTCCTCTTTGAATTTTGCAGGGGCGGTGCATGCAAATGCTGCGCTAGCTGCAGTGACTAGGGTTATAGACAGGGTGGTCTCTGGTGGAATCTGGGCGAGGGATATGGCATAGGGGAACAGTAGTAGTACAATGACGAAGAAGATTGGGCGAATTTTCTTGAAAATTACAGTACAAGATGAGGAGTACTCGTAGTGTTCTACTGCTACTAGTCTTTAGTAGCTGCAACAAAGGGAAGAAAATGATGGAAGTTTGGAAAAATGAGGGAGAGAGGGTGTGTTTGCAGCCGTTATTTTTAAAGGGGGGCAGAAGTGGGTATATATTTTGGAGTTTGAACCCCCCCACACCCAGCTGCTTCGTAAATATAACAAATTATTAGCTTTGTCCCCTCAATCATGTCCACCTTTCCCTATGTCCCTACTGTTACAAGAACTCCTTTGCCAAATTATTTGGTAGTTTCACTCGACTATGTGTTTTCTCAAGTTACGGGTAATAATTCTGCGAGCAGTATAGGATATTGGTCGAGATCGATTTAGCTCGTAAAGAGTCTTAGTTTTATCCCGAAAGCCTTGTAATTGAGTGTCATCGGTGTTGAATAGAGAAAAAAGACAAATTTATAATTAAATGACTTCGAGAAGAAAATAAATAAATAACGTTTTACTGACTTCTGAATTACATGATATCTTATAAACGATAAAAAAAAAAAGAAGATGTTAGCTATATATATAAAGATGTTTTTACGTTCTGGAAATGGATTTTTTTTAATCTAAGTTTATTGCTTATGTTCGCTTTGTTTTCCTTGCTAAAGATGGTTTCAATCGAGGATATATAATTTTAGTTCCAATAATTATTCACTCACACAGTTCACTAAAAGACTTAAGCCTAAACCTAATGGGATCTCACAAAATCTCTCACCATAGGGAAAAGCTTCATTAAAGCTTTAAGCCTAGAAAAGCAACATCAAGTTTTAGCCCTTTTATATGTCAGAATCTCGATCTTACGCTCACAAAATCTCCGTGTGGTCTGCATGCGTATGCGCATGAGAGAGAGAGAGAGAGAGAGAGAGAGAGAGAGAGCTTGAAATTTACAGTTTTTAATTCATAAATTAGAGAAAAGAGCTTGAGATTTTTTTTACTTTTTTTTTTCTGTTGAGAATTATTAGAAATATATACCGTCAGAAAAGCTTGGGATTGTTAGAAGCATCAAACCCCCAATGCTTCTTTAAATCTGCGCTCAACCCCATCTCGTTACCCTCTATCCTCACAATTATTAGTATATATTTGACCAAACCCACCCCATACTCTTCTGCTTACCATGGTGGGTAACGCGAGCGTGGATCACATAGAGCAGTCGCTACCATACGCTTCCTTTCAGAAATCAGACACAGCCATCTAACAGACACGTTAATCATTAATGTGGACGGTCATGAT
The DNA here is from genome assembly GCA_033070095.1 of Escallonia herrerae. Classification (NCBI taxonomy): domain Eukaryota; kingdom Viridiplantae; phylum Streptophyta; class Magnoliopsida; order Escalloniales; family Escalloniaceae; genus Escallonia; species Escallonia herrerae. Next base: position 131,741 of record JAVXUP010001837.1, on the reverse strand, counting down.
CAGCCAAGGCTACGGGCACAGAAGACATTCAATCAAAATGGAGTAACTTTGAAACAGCTCTGTAACTGAGAAAGGTCCCGATCAGCAAGATCATGCGTGGATGCTTTCCTTCATTTTGCTTGACAATTTCTCATGCTTTTTGAACACCAAATGACCCCAATGTTATTTTTAGCCACATCCCTGTTGAGCTACGTAAGCTTGTGTGGGTATTTGCTGCTTGCTTTGCTAGAGAGAGAGAGAGAGAGAGAGAGAGAGAGAGAGAGAAATGGAGAAAACAGAGACAATTCTTCTTTACTTGAACTATGGACGTCTAGACAGATTTGGTTGTAGATCCAAGGAAATCTTTCAAGCCTTTTAAGGCTTCAAGTACGTAATGTCCCTTGCTGGTAAACTGAAGCGTGACCATGCAACACGTTTTAATCCTTTTCTGTGTTAAGCTTCTGTAAGGCTCGTTACAAACTGGTTCCTTTTACCATTCTAGTCGCAACTGCTTTCCTTCAACTTTCTCAAGCCTGCAGGCAACATCATGCTCAATTTGTCTACTTCTGGAGTAATTGGCTTGTCCAACCGAAGTAAAAGCCAAGCAAGCTCCTGCCTTCACATCTAAACCAAGTCATCAAGACAATCGACTTCTCTTCCTTTTCACTTTTCTCTTTTTGTTTTGTTTTTATTGTTCTTTGTGGGGGTGGGGTACGCTTCTTATTTGATGCAAACCACGGTGACTTATGCAATGGCCATCGCACGCACGCACGCACGCACAACTACCAGAGGTGCGTTAACAGAGGTCAATCTTAATGCATTAATAGTTAGTTTAAGTAGGCATAATGAATTAAGAGCTCCTAACATGTATAAGCATACATTGCAAGCCCCATATATACATTGAACCAGTGTCACGACACCAGAGTTGAGTTGCAGTAAGATTTTGTAATTTACATAGCCAACATTCTATAGGGGAACTGCGACTGGAAACGAGGACAAGAGCTCTGCACAGATAAAAATCTTGAAACTCAACCTAATAGTAGAACAAACAATCTTATGATGTCGGCTGAACTAAATAACATTTTGGTACCTGGGGGCGTGCTTGCCTCGTGCAGCTTCCTGAAGCTGAATGTATGACCTTACATCATAGGAGGCATATATGGCCTCCATCTCTTCTTTCTCTAAAGAGCATTTCGATCTGCGGAGAGCAAATGTTCCTTCAATCCGATTTAAAACTCCCAACAAAACAAGTGGAGCACAGGTACTCGGCACTTTGCAATAAAATCGATAAGGCAGAAAAGCTTTTTTTCCTTGCACTTCACAAGGGTAGTGCCTGTTATAAATTCTACTTTCTCTTCACATACGCTGCCAACTTTGACAAGTCTGGAACCCAAAATGATAATTCAGAAGAACCTGTAACAAACATTAGACTTCCAGGAGTCCATTTTATGACAGGAGGTTCACTTTCAGTACTCATCCAACTGGCAGCCTGGACAGCCAGAAAGTAAGAGTGTTACTATCCAAGTCTGGCAACTTAACAGACAAAAGCTAAACAAGCACAAATCAGGAAAAATTATAGGCTTCAAGTTCAAACAGTAGATATACAATTCCTCTATAGGGTAAAATCTGAACCAATTCACTCTGATTAGGAGATGAAATACAGTACTATCCCATTTTCTCACGGCTATCTCGCTTCTAGGGGGAACTCAATGTTGGAAGCACCAAATCTGGTAAAGGTAACAACATTCATACCAACCAAAAGAAATCTCTTATTTCCTTGTATCAAAAAATTATACAAAAGAAAACAAAAGAATGTCCAGAACTGAGCTTGCTTTCTCTTCGATGATACATTAATTGGATTATGTCAATGAGATCTGCCTACCCTCCTTTGCCTTCACGCACCCAGGGCAAGTAGTAACTGATTAGCTCCAGGAAGAGTGAAATACGGAATCTTAACAGCATTACAGGGTGAAAATAGCAATGGTAGAAGTTTCTTTCTCTTCCAGTTATATAACTTTGCTCCTTAAATTGTCAAGTTGGTACAGTTGGGATGTAGCACCAAAATTGTCATACCAAACAATTTTCTGGGTGTTGGCGCTGTATAAAAGTATGAACAATATCATAAAGGCTACTAAGGAAGTACAGGATTTTAAAAGATCTATTTTCATATTTTTTTTCTCTGGTAGGACTGAGAAGAAAAGTGCAGAATGCATCTTTTCAGTATTCTATGCAAACAACACTGATGCAGGATTCAAGTCTCAGTTGAGCAATCAGCGCAAATGTGAGTGTACAATATAACCCCACAGAGTACAGTACATATATATATATATATATATATATATATATATATATATATTTAGCATATCATATTCAGCCTTACTACACACACACACAGATGATCTTCTGTGTCATGAGTTGTCCCTCTACAGAAGCTAGTGGAATATACGTTTAATTTCAGGGAGTTTGGGGGGCCAGGGTGGTTTGTTTTTGTGTGTGTGTGTGGTTTTAGGGGGGGGGGGGGGGGATGCAATGATGCAACAGAAGAAAGGGGTTAAATCATACTTCTTTGCCGGTTCGAACACTCCAAGCATAGACACTGCCATCGCCCGAACCTGCCAAAAGAAGAAAGTTGAATCCCAGGTTAAAAGTAACATAACAAATCAATGAGAGTTGTGCACCATCCTTTACAAAAGGCAATTCCTTCAATAATGTTAAATATTCAATTTTCTTCTTTGCAAGGGGAATTGTAAGCAAATAGTAAGATGGAATTTATGATTCAGTTATCTAGACCTCCTGTACCAACTAATTCTTTTATAAACAACTCCAAGGAGAATGACGAATAAAAGAAAATTGTCTGTCAACACATATCCCGCTTCTCGTGCATTTGCTACTTCTCCTAGAATAATGCAAGACAGGATTTGGAAATTGGATGTGGTGAACAAAATGGATGTCTAAGCTTCTACCCATGTGGACTAATAGGGTAATTCTAAAGTAATTTTAAGCAATAACAGCAGAATATGGTGCGGAAAACAGAATGGGTATAGATGCTTAGAATTCGTAAGTTTCTAACTTATTTAAATGCAAGATCAAGGTACTAAAAGCCAGGTGTCAGTGAGAGCACCATCAAGATAGTATCCAGCAGCTTCCTTGTCCAGTAATTAGACGGTGACCATGAAAACTTAAAAGGATGACACATGGTATCTGGATCGTCTCCTAACGACATTTTAGGCTGTAAAGTATAAAAAAATTCAAGTTAAATAAATTTTGACTTTTTCTTTAAGGCCTATATGCTAAACTTAAATCTTAAGCAGTGGTGTAGATTTCAACAGCATTAATGAATGGATTAGAGCTTATTTTAGATGTGTTTAATATGACATCACGATTAAAATTGTTTGAAAATTATACCTCTAAGGTTTTCTACTAGCACAAGGATCCCACCGAAACACGTCTTTGTACCTACAATATATCATTTTCTACAACTCCCTCATGATTGTCAAACAACTTAATTTCACATCCACAGATTAAGCCAAAAGGGGCCTAAAAGAACACTTGATATACCTGATATGACATATAAGCCTTCAGGGCTGAAAGATGCCTCCAAAGTGGAAGCACTTGACACTGGCTTTACATTGAACGTGGACAGCTGCACATAGGGCAAGTGCAAAACATTAAGTTTTCTGCATATGCTACTAAATGCTAATTTTATCAACAACAGATCATGAATGTTGGACGTGGGAAAGAACTTACGAGTGTTCCACGGAATGAATCAAGTACATGAATATGCCCGTCCATAGTTGTCAAAAGCATAAGCCTCCCATCGCTACTGAATTTAACAACGTTTGCATCAGACATGTCCCCCCCAACAGGATATATGTCAAAAGGGCCCTGCAGGAATCAATTTCCACCAACTTAGCTATGCTAACACTTGACCTGATAAATTCTGGTCCAACATTCACTAACCTTTTCATAGTTACGAGAATCAAACATTCTTATGTACCCTCCAAAAGCAATTGCAAAGACAAGACCTTGATCATCATACGCTGTCGCAGGCCGCCCTTGTACACGTAAAAGGCCCTAAGACGCAAAATAGATCAGAAAATCACAAACCAGAAACACTTCTTTCACAATGGGCATGAAGTCGTGAAGACCTTCACCTGACATTTGTCAGCTCTTTGATCCCACAGCAAAACAGTTCGATCAAGAGAGCCAGAGATAAAGCATTCTTTCCGAGAGCACAAGCTAAGCGATACAACTCTATCAAAATTAACCATATATATGTCATTCACATTTCAAAGTGTTAGGTACAAGAAATAAATGAAGGTAAACAACAGATGGATGTGGGAACTGTGCCTGTCATGGTGACCTTTGAAGTACCGCAAATACTTGTTGTCATGCAATGAGAGAAGACGCAGAGATTCTGGATGCAAAAACAAAATGAGTAACGATTCTTAACGAAAGAACATACACTAAAACTGTTGTTCTAACATACATACCATCCCAACCATTCTTCGAGGAGTATATAACAGTTGTAGGATGAGAGGTGAAGCAAACCAAATCAACTCCGTATTTTTTGCTGTTAATTGTCTTCAAACATCTGAGAAAAGTGCATTTTGCTCAATACAACAACGTCAAACTATGCAGAAAAATTTCAGAGGGAAAACTTAAGTATGCAAAGATATACTCAATCGGTCGAGAAAGCAAAGAGGAGTGCAAGATTACATGAATGATCCAACAGATGTCGATCAGCAACCAAAAACATGGGTTCACATAGCATCCCTAACATGCCAGATAAAAGAAAGTTCTATCTGTTGAATCACTTAGTCATGTATAGATGAAAAGCAAGGGCATCTTAACCCAGCACCCATTCAATTGTTTTAAGGAGGCATGATGCGAGCTTGGTGTGATCACTTAGGGAAGATAAGCAAATCAAGTACCACTCAAAACTTGTGAATACGCTATCCATAAGTTTCAAGTTAATATTTCAGCATTACTTTTCATTCTAGATCCGCCCCCGGCCAAGGGGGAGGAGGTGCACCTTCATTCCATGAGCATCTCACGAGTCGGATATGTTAGCCAACTTTTGGACTTTCAGATCTCAAAAATGCAAAACCAATAGCTGATACACGAATACAAAATGATTCTGCATTCAACCATATGCTGATATAGAGGATCACTAGTTCAAACTGAATAGCCTTTTCTATATAAGTAGTTTAAACAGAATCTTATATTGTTGATCTCTACCAATTTTTTCAAAGAAAATGATTCAAACAATCTACTTCCAACATGACTTTGAATAAAGAAACGCAATGGATTGTCTCAATTTCATCCTTATAGTTAAGCACTCATGGAAACATGCCACTGAGATAACATTTTCCACACTTACAAACAGTACACAGAACCCAAAATTTGCTCTAAACTTATGATGAGAATGTTACGTAAGCAAGAAAAGAATGACCACAGCAAAGAGACACCAAGCAAATAAGAGGAATTAAGCTGATTCCAAATTTCTTTGATTCAAGACACTAAGTCAAAGCAAGAAACAAGGGAGGCTTACGTTGCACTGGCCACATCATATAGGCGAATGGATTCATCATCGCTAGCAGTCACTAGATAACTTGAGGTCTTATGGAAATCCATTGAACTAATTCTACCATTCTGCAAGAAACAGTCTGGGTGTGAATGTTCAGAAAATCGGGGAAAAGCGGTTTCATTTGCACAACCTAGTTTATCCCATTGACAACAAAGGGGTGAGCCAGGGCAGCGGGCGGGTGGCGGGGACATGGCGTATGCATAAATGGACCTCTTATGACCTCTACAACTGTAAACGCTCAATGGTAACACCAAAAATGATTGTTAGATAAGCTAACAGTACTTGCATTCCATTAGCATGTGAGGACCAAAAAGACAAACTATATGGCAAAAGTCTTGACCAATCTTTTACAACAAAATAACACGTATTCTATTTCTTCATATTTCCTCATCCTTTTTCCTTCCATCTAATGACATCTAAAGTTTCTCATTATTTTAGAAGTTGCTGCTACTTGTAACAAAATAAGCTCAGTTGAGTAATGCTCAGCTCAACTCAACTCAATACAACTAAGCCTTCGTCTTGCAAAGTAGTTGGGGTCAGGTGGTCGGCTTATGAATCCTTCTCTTTCACTCTTCCCTGCACGTTTTCTCTAATTCTCTTGTGTACTCTAAACCTCTTCTTGCCTCGGTAACTGAGGAAAAGCTGTTTTCTTTACGGAGGCATATAAAGGCGAACATGAAACATGTCCAAACCGTCTCAAACGGTTGGAGGATCTTTCACAATAGTTTCTCCTCCGCCTTCTTGCAAACGCTCAAGTAAACTACTAATGCAAAATCTAGAACCAAGCTATACTAATTTCTTGAGACACTCTGAGTCTTGGTACACAGATTGTGCAGTAAAGGAGTGAGATTCTAACCCAACAGTCGTGCCACTGGGGGTCACTTATAGTTCTCGATAGGGTTTTGCGTCCCAAATAAGTGACAAATACACACGATCAGATTACCATAGGCTGCAAAATTTTCATAATTAGAAACAAACGTCGCGACGAGAGAGAGAGAGGCGTGAAATGTACGTAATCGCGAAAGGCCATGCCGACTTCCATGCTCTGAAGGATTTCTTCGGTGAGTTCCAGTGACACCTTGTCTTCTCTCTCCGCCTGCACTCCTCCTCCTCCTGCATAAAGTAATTGGCCAGATACAGAACGAGGATCAACAAAACCACTAGGAGATACAGAATTGAGCACACGGTACAACATAGTCACACAGAAGCGAGTATTAGGTTACCGGCCATCGGAAGCATCGCCGGGAAAAGGTTGCAAAACCCTCGCTGTTCCCGAATTCCGACAGAAGAAGAAAAAAAGAGTTTCAAGGTTTAAACCTTTTGATTTGAAAAGGGCCTAGGTTTAGTGACCACCATATCTACAGGCCCAAGCTAAAATGGACATGGTTAGATTTGGGTCGTACTCATCACGGCCCAAGTCCCCTTAATGGATCTGGACCAAGTAGAGCCTAACATGCTTCGGCTCATGCCCTTTTTTTACCGGGTCTGTTAAAATCACTTACAGTTTTGATTTGCAGTTTTTAGTTTAGCTTTTATTGTTACAAAATGAATTGATATTTGATTAGCCAGTTTTTTCTTTACAACATTTTTTCTTAATTTTTTCACCAACCATTTTTTGCCAACAGATTTCCAGGACTTCCCGAAGCACCACCATCTAATTCGTGGCACCACCACCATAGTCAAATGTGATGGTGGTGGGGTGGTGGCAGTATGACAAACGGTGGGTTGTGCAATGGTGCTAAGGTGGTGGCGTTGCTTGAGGTCCCATTGATTGTCTATGGCAGTGGGGTGGAGATGGTGGGTTGTGGTCTGATTCATTATCGAAGGCATGGGTTGGCGACTTGTGGCCAGATCCGTAGGTGGTAATGACTATAGGGTGGCGGTACTAGGGGCAAATCTGTTGGTGGTAGTGGCGAGAGTGTGGCAAATTCGTGATTGTCGAAGGCGTGGGTTGGCTACAGAGGGCCAGATTCGTGGGTGGCGATGACGGTAGTGGCGGTGCTGGGGCAAATCTGTGGGTCACAGTGGCGGGAGTGTGGCAGTGGTGTGTCAGACTCGTGGTTGTCGAAGGCGATAAGTTGACGATGGCGATAGGGTGATGACGGGGCAGATTTGGCGATGGAAGGAAGTGTCTGCAACTGGTGGTGGTGGTGAAGCTTTGTGTGTGAGGGGTTTTTCTTAAAATAATACTGATTTTTTTTGCTTTTAACAAAGTTTTAAGGTTTGATCTCAAAACAAAAATCAAAACTGAAAACCCAAAACTCCAAAATGGAGTTTTAAAAAACAACGCTGTTTTAAAACTGATTTTCAAAACTCAAGGGAAAAAAGAAAACTGTCAGTCAAACAGATTTTTTTCGAAAAACTAGGAAAAAATTGTTACCAAATGTTACCTCAGTTTCGATTAATTTTTTAGTTAAAATGAGCATCTCATCCGTACTCTGATTGAGGAACTTCTTACAACCCGTAGATTTAGATGAGTTACGAGTCTTATCTTTGAGTTCTTGTGATAACGTTGAGATTAGCGTTCATCAATACAAATAGTAAGTATATATAATAATCAATAACTTAATTGAGTTTTTGATTTGAAATTGTGTTTCATAACGACAATTATTAGTAACTAAATAAGGATAGTTTGGTCAAAACCAAAAACTGCTAGTCGGGCAACGGCCCAAACGAGCACACCCAACAGGCCACTCCCTAATTCATTCCACATCCCCCCCCCCCCCCCCCCCAACACAAAAAAACCCACCTGCAAAAACCCAAAGCAGAACCCTGACTACCTCGAAAAAACCCCCACCCCACCCCTCCCAAGGGCCCCTTCCCTCTTACCCCACCCCAAACACTAAACCCCACTCCCCACGCGAGGCCATGTCCCCCCTCCCTCCCAAGGGTCACGATACACCCACAAGACCCAAAAATGACAAGGATTCAAAATAAATCTTTTCCTTCTTTCCAACCCCACAGACTAGAGAGCCCCCACAACCAACAAAAAATCTGGTGCCTCAGTGAAAATCCGGTCACCGGCGGCGAACTTTCGGTCGCTGCCAGCAAACTTCCGATTATCTCCATTGATGAAACATCTGGCCCTCGAAGCGGGATCTTTTAGACCTACCGCCGGCCATCCCAATGAGTAGATCTTTCAGATCTAGTAGATCAAGACTAAGGTCAAGATCTACATAGATCTGATTAGATCCGGCGATTTCGGAGCGGGATCTGAACGTCACCATCTCCGATCACTCTTGCTGCCGCTACTTCGTCTTCCACCCATGGTTGCTGCCGCCCACCGTTGCCCTCCTTAAACCACTAACACAAACAGAAACGTAAAGGAACAAAGAGACGAAAACAAAAATGGAGGGGAGAGAAAGGTAGCCATGAAGCCAACCCCCCCCCCCCTCCCCCCAGGGTTAACGTCGACGAGTTTTTATGGTGGGCTTTAGAGAGAAGGCAGAGAGAAGTTTCGTTGGAACTTTTTTGACAATGGCAAGACGAGTGATTAGAGCATGGTGTTTATCAAGTTTTTAGAGTGTCTCTCAATGGTGTCTTCCTTCATATTTCTATGCAGATTGCTGAAAGGTGATGACCATAAAAGCTCACAATTTGGCATTATAATTGTCGATATGTAAGAACTCACTTTGACTGTCTTCGTTTAGTAGGAATATTGTTGCTTTGCTTTGAAGTTCTAGATTTTGGAGGACAAATGTGCTAGAACTAGCCTCTGTAAGCCTTTGTTAGAACCGGGAAGAGAGCATTTTATTTTGTCAGATTTGTTTGAACTTTAGTGAAATAATGATCTTTAAAAATTAAAAATAAATAAATGTTTTTATTAGACGTAGTGAGCCATATCAATCATTACTCAACAGGCATAAGTTCAAAGTTGGATTGTATGATAAAGTTAAATATTTGTGTGATAATCAGGTGTCCTCTTGCGACATGACCTCCTCTTCATCAGGTGATTAAAAATAGTGGGTTCCGTAGAAATCATTATAACTCTCTCTCAAGTTCATAAGTTATCGGTTATTCTAAAATTTTAAGCCGTAAGAGAATATGTTCAACAATGTATGACATACTTTGACACTTTTACTCACGAGCAAGCCTCATATTGTACGTGGAGATAATGACAATTCAAGGTGCATCACAAGAGTTTTGATACCATATCAAGTTATCAGTTGTTCTAAAACTTAAGATATTAAAAAATAACCGAACATATATATATATATATATATATATATATATATATATATATATATATATATATATATATATATATATATATATATATATATATATATATATATGGGAGCTGATCCGTTGAGAGCGCTAGGATAAGTTGCTAGCGCGATCTGGCCGTCCACACGCGATCTGTGGATGGTCCAAATTTTTTTTTTTGCATTTTTTTAAGTCCATTCACTACATTATGTAGCGGATAATTTTTTGACAAAAATACCCCTTGCCCGTGCAATGATTGTGCACTTTAGTGACATAAGCTTTTTATTTCACTTTCATCTCGATTTGGATAAGACTCTCTCTCTGTATATATCCAGATTTGTTTGGGTAACACACACACTCTCTTTCTGTGGACGACGGCAATTTGCAGCTCTTATTGGATTGAATGGAACACCAAATCCATCAGGGAGAGTACCATTCAGCTGATTCTTGGAAAGATCGACAGAAAGCAAAGAATGGCAATTCAGAATACCAAGTGGAAACTTGGACTTGAACCCATTTTAATTGAGTCTAAGAACTTGCAAACTCACAAGGGAACTTATAGCCTCAGCGACATTACCAGAAAGATTGTTGTAAGAAAGGTCCAAGGTTTGGAGTGAACCAAAATTGCCAATGTTGCTTGGGAGGGTTTCAGAAACTTGGTTAAAGGAGAGATTAAGGGTCTTGAGTGAACCCAAACTCCAGAAACCAGAAGGCAAACCGCTTATTCTGTTGTTGCGTAGATCCAAAGACCGAAGCTTTCTAAGTTTGTCGATGGTGGTTTCATAATTGAACCAGATAGACCTAAACCATTAAACTGCCATCAACCCGCCACCACGATCCAATCGCCACCAGCTAAACTGTCGCCGCACCCAACCACCATCGTCCAAACCGTCGCCACCAATTTTGCACTCAAACCCATTACAGGGACAAGAACAATGAAAAAGGAAGAAAAAATAGAATTAGAAGAAAAAGAAGCAATTTTATTGAATTATGTGATTGTTTTTCATCAGATCTGGTGGGTGTTCTTGTCCGCAATATATGGGATCTCGACGAGCCCCTCGGCCTTTAAGAGCCAGTTGCCGGCGGCATCTTGGGCCTCGCCGACCCAGCCCAGGGTGAGGCTGATCTCGTAGCCGGGTATGATTTTCCCCTTGCGGACATTGACGTAGGCCTCGCCCTTCTTGACTTTGGTGGTCTGGATGAAGAGGTTGCCCTTGTCGAACAGGATGGGCTTGTCGGCCAAGAGGGTGGTAACAGAGCTTGTTCCCGTATGCTTTCTAAAGAATGCTTTTTGAGATTAAGAAAGGGACACTGCTTTTGAGATGAAAGAATTGACTTTGGTACAGAGCTTGTTTCAAGAATTGCCGTCCGCTACACAATGTAGCGGACAGGCACTCTATTTTTCTGTCAAGGGTATATTTGTCAAAAAAAAAATCATCTGCTACATTATGTAGCGGACGGACTTAAAAAAAAGGCAAAAAAAGATCTGAACTGTCCACAGATCGCTCGTGGACGGCCAGATTGCGCTAGCAACTTAACCCAAGTTGCTAGCGCAAGCAATGAATCAGCTCCCTATATATATATATATATACGTGTGTAATATATTGAGAATAATGTATAGGAGTATTCGAAAAACCTATTCCCGTTATGGGTTTGTCTAGAGTTTTAATATATTATTTAGTTTATAACATAACTCATCTAGAACCTATTATTTTGTCTACTTGCCATACCCTAAATGACTCGCTCCAACTTTTGTTTAAAACCTTGAATCTAAATTCAAAAAATATCTAATGTAAAAAGATAAAGGATTGTATAAAAGTGTAATAGAGTCTGTGTCTATAAAATGTCTTATTCTACCATTTGTAAAATCAATTGTTTCTAAGGCAGTAAAAAATTTATTAAAGGTGTCTAAAATGTCTGACGTTATCTGTTGATCAAGATTAAAGTTATTAATCATGTTTTTAAAATTAAATTGTTCCTGGTAAGGTTCAAGGTCTATATTTATGTCTGGTAGATACCTACAAGGTTCTGCCAGATAACTACACGGATCAGATGCTTGTGTTGTACACACAAGCTTTCCTCTTGTGGGTGATGGGGGCAATTCTGTTCCCAACATCGTTGAAGAATACTGTAAGTGTCAAATATTTACCGTTGTTGGGTAACCTGCTGGAGGTTGGGGATTATGCCTGGGGTGCAGCAACTCTTGGGTACCTGTACCGAGCATTGCACAAGGCAACGAGGCCCGACTCCAAAGCTATATGTGCATGTCTCTCGCTATTGCAGGTATATCATACAAATCTTTATTACGTGCTCGATTTTTTTTGTTGAATCGACAATAAATTTTGACAATACTTTATTTAATTTGTCTTTGCTCCCAGGTGTGGTCTTATGAACACCTTGCTACCGGCGCACCCAGGCGTAGGGACGGAACCGATAATGTGTGGCCTCGGTTGTGCACCTGGGAGTACAGCCGGAAGGACAGCCACTACCCGAGGAGAGACAATCCCTATCACAACATTACGTACTATCGGGGGGAGCTCGACTCGCTATCTTCGGGCCAAATGCGATGGGCACCGTACAAACGTTTGGCGCGACGGATGGGAGAGTCATTCGTCTTCACGCTCTCCGGGTTGCAACGCACACCCCTGATCCACTTCGAGGTCGCAGAGTGGTAGCTGCCAGATCGCGCTATGCTCCATTTTGACTGCCTGCAGGGGTTGCCAGCCGATGCACCAGATATGAGGCTTAACAGGAACCCACCGGGTGTTGGACGGTTTGGCAAGGCAAATGCGCACAACTTGTGCACACGAGAAATTGAGGTTTGGAATTCCTGGCAGGACACGCTGGTGGCCATTGTGTCGGAGCCTGACCCCGTGATTAGCATCGAACAGTACAATGAGTGGTACTACCGCATCACCCGAAGGAGAGTAGCCCTAGTAAGGTTTGAACGCGGGGAGAAGTACCACCCAGGGGTCAGATGATGAGCAGATGGCATACAATCTGGTAAGTTGCCCAACCAGTGATTTTAATTGAACTTGATGATTCTAAGTGTGTGTGTGTGTATGAGGTTACTTATTTATTATCTCTTTGGATGTAGGTTAATGCCTTGTTCGCCTTCTTCCAGAAGTTGAGCGAGCGGAAGGATCCGGTGGATGCAATGGGCGAGGAGCTTCGCCAACAGGCTGAAGCGTTGGCGTATGGCTACGGAAATTTTTTGCCCCAAGCATCGGGACAGCCTTTGGGCATCAGCCCGGGAATGGGTTATCCGGGGTGGCAGCCACCTTATGTGAGCGAGGGATACATTGATCCCTCGGGACAGACTTCGGGGGTGAGCCAGGGATACGGTGGTCCCTCTGTACCGGAAATGGGTGGTGATTGGGGACTGCCAAGCACCATGGGCCAGGCTCAAGCGGCGTGGGAAAAGTACAGTGCGCCCTCCTTCTCTTTGCTTCTGGACTCGGAACCCCAACCCCTTTCTCAGAGTCAAGTCACGCAGTACTGGGATTTCAGAAACATCAGTCTGTCCGAGACACTGCCGATTGTCCCATGGGCGGGACCATCTATTGCCGAAAGAGGGCAATATCCCCCAGTCGACCCCCCCAAAGGAGTGCAATTTTTCCCGGTCGACCCCCGAGGGCAATATCGCAAAGGGCATCCATTGAAGCCCCTAAAGCCGCATAAATGCCAAATAATTAGAGAGTGTTATTTTAGCGGGTACCCCCGGGACAAAGCGTTGTATAGTGTGAATCACCTGGAGGGCATGGATTACTATTGCTCGTGGGGAGAAATGTCCTCCCTGGCTCCGGGGAGTTGGTTAGACAACGATGTCATCTCTACCTACGTGGAAATTCTGAAGGAAAGGGGTCGGGAGCGGCTGAACGAGTATCCGAGCGTTTTTTTGGTGGATGCATTTTTTCATAGCCTTCTAGTGTCTGAATGGCATGAGTGGGTCGAACGAAGGGGGAAGAAAAAGTTGAGCCAGTGGAGACCGTCGGATAACCTACGAGCATATCTGAATAGGGATAGTCCAGTGAGCACAATGGCTGCCCACGTGTTTCTAATCCCATTTTTAGGGGAAAGCCACTGGTACTTGGTTTGCTATGAACCAACAGAAAAAGTCGTATCGGTGATCGACAGTCTCCACGACGATACCATCCACATGCCTGTGTTGCGAATGTACAAAGCCCAGTTGGACTCTATGGTAATCTTACGATTGTTGTTTAATGCTTATTGTAACTTGCCAATTGTAAATGTTAACTCGTGTCTTACGCCGTTTTCTGTTTCTCGCAGAATCTATTTTGTGCCATGGTCCATGCTATCCGTGGTGTACATGTACCGGAGCGGCCAAAGCTCCATTTTTGATTGAAGAAGAGGAGGCCCAAGCAACATAATACTTCGGACTACGGCGTCTTCCTTTGCATGTACATGGATTACATATGTCGGTCTGAAAGCCTCAGGGCGGCCACCTAGAGTCAAGAATGCGTAGAAGGCTTTAGATATAGGATCGCGAAAGGCCGGCCTAGAGCGGTTAGGTTTATTGAAAATCCGTCTAAGGACGAGAACCCGGCTGAACATGAGGACCCCGATTGACATTGTACCATTAGAATAATTTTTTTTAATAAATCATGATTATTTAGAAAGCTGTCGTTGGTGTGATTTGATTTGTGTTGAGATCAGTTGATTTGTGTTGAAGATGATTTATTAATTGATTTGACTGATTTGTGTTGAAATCAGTTGACATTTGATTTGGGTTGATTAGATTTTGATTTGAGTTGGTTTTTTTGCTCTCATTGAGAATGATTGAAAGGTGGGAAACAAAATTTTGCTCTCATTTGAGTTGGTTTCTGTTGCGCCGTCCGCTATACAGTGAAGCGGACAGGTAGGAGACTCTGCTGCACCGTCCGCTACATAGTGTAGTGGACAGTTTGGAAATAAAAGACTCTGCTGCGCCATCTGCTACACAGTTGAGCGGACAGTTAGGAAATCAAAATATTTTCTAAGTGTTGGAGATTAGACACTCTGTTGCGCCATCCGCTTCACAGTGTAGCGGACAGGTAGGAAACCAAAAAATTTCTAAGTGTTGGAGGTTAGATACTTTGTTGCGCTGTCGGCTACACAGTGTAGCGGATATGTAAGAAACCAAAAAATTCTAAGTGTTGGAGGGTAGATACTCTACTGTGCCGCCCGCTACACAGTGTAGCGGACAGGTAGGAAACCAAAAAAATTTCTAAGTGTTGGAGATTTTTATTAGACACTCTGTTGCGCCGTCCGCTACACAGTGTAGCGGACAGGTATGAAACCAAAAAATTTCTAAATGTTGGAGGTTAGATACTCTGCTGCGCCATCCGCTACACAGTGTAGCAAACAGGTAGGAAACCAAAAAATTTCTAAGTGTTGGAGGTAGGTACTCTGCTGCGCCGTCCATTACACAGTGTAGTAGACAGGTAGGAAACCAAAAAAATTTTAAGTCTTGGAGGTTAGATACTCTGCTGCGCCGTCTGCTACACAGTATAACGGACATGTAGGAAACCAAAAAAATTTCTAAGTGTTAGAGATTCTATTAGACACTCTGATGCGCCGTCCGCTACACAGTGTAGCGAACAAGTAGGACACCAAAAAAAATTTCAAAACTTTTCCCAAGTGTTGGAGGTTAGAGACTCTGCTGCGCCGTCCGCTACACAGCGTAGCGGACAGTTTGGAAACCAAAGACTCTGCTGCGCCATCTCCTACACAGTGTAGCGGACAGTTAGGAAACCAAAATTTTTTCTAAGTGTTGGAGATTAGACACTCTGCTGCGCCGTCCGTTTCACAGTGTAGCGGACAATGCTAACTTTATTAATGTTTTTATGAAATTGGGGATGGAATAAATGTTTTAGCGACGGAATCAACAACCTCAGTATCTCAAATGCAGGATTAACAATAAAAAAAATCATCAATTAACAACCTAAAATCAATGATCAATAATCACAATTCTCTAATGCAAAATTAAGAACCTTAAATTAGTTCAAATAACACAAAACTTTTCAAATTACACAATTGTTCAAATAACACAAAATTAGGGCTCAGAGTTCAACAATTGGGGGAAGCTTTTTCACAAGTGCTATGGTCAAACACCGTCACTTGAAAACGCATATGACCTATGTGTTCAAAGACTACAAAGTCCCCTAGATGGAGGTTATGCTGCTGCACAAATTCGTTCCAACCTTCTTCTAAACAAATTTGCTCTTGGCCGCGCATCTTCTTAATTTTAACAAGCCATGACTCCTTGCGGCTGGTTAAAGTTGCTTCGAACCAAAGTGTGGTAAGCAATCTGTAAAAGGCTACCGGTATGGCCTATCATATTCATTATAAGACAGGTAAGTTTTTAACCAAAGATAAAACTTTTAACACACACGAAAACACAGAGAAAGAGGGATGACCTACAAGTTCTGTATGAAACCCAGGCATCATGACCTTGAAGAAGTGTCTACCGACTGAAACATCCCTGTTCACCGAAACAGAAGCCATCAGAACTGATCTGTCACTGGAGATGTGGGTTGCTGTAGAGGGGGTCGCGGGTGGGTGAGATGTTTGAGATAGAGAGAGAAACGGGAGAAAGAAGAAAGGTTGATCTGATTGCTATATAAGAGAAGTTTGACGTCCGCTACATTGTGTCGCAAAAATTCTACAAGTATAAGAATTTAGGTTTCTGCTGCGTCGTCCGCTATATAGTGTAACGGACGGGGCAAATAAAAAAAACTAAAGTTAGATTTGATGGCTTATACAAAAACTAAAGGTCCACTGCTGCTGCTTCTTCCTCATCTTCGGCGTCATCTTCTTCCTCGTCTTGCAAACCCCCTGGACTTATCCCCAGTGCCTTGTAATGGTTCCGCTTGTCATGGTTGGTCATTTTGTTGCACAATGCACACCTTCTCAGCTTTTTAGGTTGAGTTGCCTATTCAATAGAGCTCTTCATCCGCGTAGATCTCTTGATGCCTTTCGTTTGCGATATAATGGGATCCAAAGGCCGGATATCATTGTCATCCCGGCTCGTCATCTTCTGATCCCGTTGTAGGCTCAGTGTCAACCGCATTGCTGACTGAAGCTGCTTCCAACTGGTCGACGATGGGCTCTTGCTGCTGAGCTACCTCGAGGAGATGTTTATATCCGGCCATTGTAGCAGCACCTTTTACGGACAAACGGGTGAACATTGTCACCAGATGATTATACCGCAACGTCTCTGATTCTTCAAAGTCAGTATACGGGTGCTCCGGAAAGGCAATGGTACCGTGCAACCTGTTTGCACCTTTCGTCCACCGTGGCAGGACATATTTATCGGGGATTGTCCTGATATTCTTCTGGGTGAAAAATCGCAGAATGTGTCTACACAGGATGCCATGGAACTCAAACTTCTTGCAAACACATGTCACCGAATCCGTCAATGTGTCATGGCTCACCGTATAAATTCTGCGCAGCTTCTCAGGGACGAGGTCATTCACGAGCGAATAAACCTTGTACTCACGCGTAGACATTTCTGCCACCTTGTTTATACTGTATCGTCCCGATTTTCGCAGCTCTACTTGGTATAGCAAGAAGATCTCCTTCGTATAGACTTTGGCACCGTTCAGCTCCAGCGGGGTCTCAAGCAACCTTCTCCTTTGTTTGTACGTTGTTGCAAAGTCTGCAGCCCTTTCTTTTACGAACAACGAAGCAACCGCTTTTTGTGCGGATGCAACGAAACTCTTCAAATTGGTAGCTGTACCCACATAACTATCGAACGTGGCATTCATAGATTCACTCCTGCCCGTCGTTTTCATGCCCGCTGAAAAATACCTCCTCGTGTAAACGCCAATCCATTGCTCTTTGCACTCGTACAAGTGCTGGAGCCACTCGTTGTCTTGCAATGAGTAATCCCGAACAAGCTTTTCCCACCTCTCCTCGAATTCCTCAATCGTTAACGACTTGTTAACGCACTTGTCAAAATCCTGTTTAAAGTCTGGATACTTTGCGTACACGTGATGCAGACGTTCAGGGTATTTGTTGCTTATGTGCCAAGTGCACAAGTTGTGCCGAGTGTCTGGGAAGACGGTAGCAATAGCCTTCTTCATTGCCAAATCTTGATCGGTGATGATCACTTTGGGTGCTTTGAAGTTCATTGCTTCCAGCCACGTCCTAAACAACCATACAAAAGAACCCTCGCTCTCGTCCCTTAACAAGGCGAACCCGAACAGGATGGAGTGATAATGATGATTGACGCCCGTGAAAGGAGCGAACGGCATCGAGTACTTGTTGGTACGGTATGTGGTGTCGAAAGTCACGACATCCCCAAAATGCTTATAAGCTAGCCTCGAACGACCGTCGACCCAAAAAATTGTACTAACTCGATGCTCGTCGTCAAGTTTATAATCGAAGGTAAACTGCGGGTCCTCCATCTGCATCCGTTTCAATAGGCTCATTGTAGATTGAGCATCATTGAGGTCATACGCGGCTCGTCTATGGGTTCGGACCGCGTTACGAACGTCTGTCGTGTTAAAGTTTAAATTTTGAATTCCCCCAGCCTGTTCAGCAAGAACATTAACAATCTCAGTAGGTCCAATTCGCGCATTGCTCATTGTGTGAATTAGGCTCCTCGCGACCTTACCCATCTTCTTGTGTTGATGCATCTGACTCACCTTAGAAGGAGTTACTAACGGGTGATTGTGTGCCAGTTCCAGGCTGGTAATAAGCCAATGATCTTGCTTGGGTTTGTAGCTTACGAACATCTTGACCTGGCAATTTGTGCGCTCAAAGCAGTCCCGTCTTCTACGCGAATATCCTATTTCGTCATCACTGTCATCATTGCCTACGCGTGTCTCATTTTGCACTGGGTTTCTGCCCCTATGACACTCGTATAAGCGAGAGCATATCTTTTTTGTTACGTTGCTTGTTCTTGTAGTCTTTATTCTAATGCCAAAACCAACCCTCAATGAATACGCTCGAAAACATTCTTCAGCTTCTTCCAATGTTTGAAAGGTTCGTCCTAGATACGGATCACTAGCATCTACGGGGACGTTGGAGCTCGACACGAAATCAGACATTGTGAAACAAGACCTGTGTAGAAATAGACTACGCTTAACAATCAAATGACATTTCTAACTGAAAATATTACCTAAAAATTATCTTGGCGAATAGACCAATTTAGGATGACAAACATACCATATGAATAATCTCAAAAGTGTCTCCAAATTAACAATTATTAATTTATTGAACATAGCAAATTCATCATGCCAAAATACAACAAACACATCTCAAAAAATTCGAATTTAAATAGGATAAATTTTTTGAAGTTAGCGAACCTCAAAAAAATCGAATTAAACTATAATGAATTTATTTGAAGTTAACAAATTATACATTTTTTATGAACATCGTGTCTAGAACATTACAAAAAATCTAGAGTACAACATCACAAATTGATGAATAGAGTGACAAATTTCTAAAACATAAAAAAAAGCTATACTTTTTTGTCCAAACAAATAAATTATATTTTACCAGTCAATCCATAAAGAAAACTTCACCATTCACAAACTTACTTTGCTTGAGTGAAGCTTGAAGCAAGTGTTACTCGAAACTTGAAGGGAGCTGAAAATGGAAGCGAGTCAGAAGGAGAAGAAAATTGTGCTGAAGGAGCTGAGTAGCTTTTGGGAATAGGCAACACTGTCCGTAATACTGTGCAGCGGACAGCATTGGCGACAACATTGACTTGTGCAGAAATAAAGGTACAGACAAGTCTGGAATTGTGTCAGTCGTGTCAGATTAATAAATTCGTCCGCTATTAATAATTCGTCCGCTACACAGTGTAGCGGATGACTTTTTGACTGTCACATGTCAGGCCAAAAAAGTTGTCCGCCATACAGTGTAGTGGACGAGGGAGGAGGGACAATTTGGTAAAAAAGTCCGTCCTCTACACTATGTAGCAGACGACTGACAGCTTTTGAAAAAAAAAAGATCTGGGTGGGCCGTCCATCCCATGGACAGCCAGATCGCGCTACAAAATCTCTTATTTTGCTAGCACTCTCAACAAATCAGCTCCCATATATATATATATACACATCCACAATTATACAAACAGTCTTCAGTTTCACTTCTGCCGTTCCTTAGGTGAAAACATTTGTTCCTTGTCCCAGTGAAATTGAGGGTACCTAATAGCATAACAACCTTTATCATTAACCTTCAGAGGTATGTTTCATGATTTACGAATGTCCTAGATAAAGGGATCTAGGGGACCGTAAAACTTGATGTCTTGGTACTCTATGGAATGTGCCAAGGAAACAACGCATCAAGGAACCAACCAATCTTAGAAGTGATTTTGGATGCTTGAAGCCTCTTCTGGTAGACTTGTTACATTAAGGCACTTTAAAAGCACTATAGGGGAACATAAAATTTGCAGTGCCCACAACTGTTGTAGGAGTGATAATGGCATCAACAAGTTCTGCAGTATTACATCAAATCCTCCAACCAAAAATTCATTTCCGACTCCCCCCAACCATACCAGCACGGGGGGCACACGCAAAGAATTCAGATTTGAAAAGTGGAAATTGAATGAAAATATCTTAGAAAAATTGTCTAACGTTCCTTGCAAATCTTTCACTTCATACACATCAATTTACAGCATCCATCTCACACCAGGCAATCCGTAGAATTGAAAACCGGAAAAGATCAAGAAACTACTAAAATTGGACGCATGGCTTGGTATCAAGCCTATGTATCTCACATAACTGGGACTGGTGTGACTACCTCAGTGGCAGCGCCAATGGAACTATGACTACTAGCCGCGGAGTCGCGGTTCTCGTGATCCATTATTGCTGACTTCTTGATGAACGCTATGCAGTCCGCCACGGCTTCACTCTGGTGAGCATCGTGATCCGGCCGGTTATAAGACCTGCGAACACCAGTACTGTTAGCCGGCGATGACCTGCCCTCGTCATGGGATTGTGAGGCCTTGGAGGAGCTGAGAGCAGACAGCATGATCAACCGAAACACGGCTTCGCGAAAACGATCCAGCAACGACATGGCCGGCGACAACCGGCTGGTTTTCCGGGGGCTGCAGCTGCTGCCTCTGAACCTTGGCATGCAAAGGTAGCTTTTCATGGTGGTGCTTCTTCTGTCTCTGGGCTGTGGCCTCTGTTCTCTGACAACCATGAGGTTCTCTCTTCTCTGTGTGAGAATCTTGGACAACGATGTTGTATATATATTGAATTGTGAGAATCCGTGACATGTTAGCTTATGGGGTAGCTTCAATATGGCTTGTGGCTGAGCTTGAGCTACATGTAGCCATGAAAGTTGCTGATTTCTTTTTGGTATCACAAGCATAGTTGACCACTTACCTACGACCCCTTTAATTTATTAACTTATAGTATTATGGAGTATGGCTATAGTATACCTTTCTTAAAATTGATTACTTCGGGATTTTGACATATACAAGTATTTCGTTAGAAGGTTGATACGTAACTAATGAAATGCTAGGTTAGAGTGTAACCCTATGGAGAGTAAGTTCGTATTTTTCAAAACTTTTGAAGAAATTGCAGTGGTTTCTATGGACGATTTTGTTAGTTAATCCTCTTATCTAGCTCTAACCCTTCGAATCCATGCTAAACTTTCGAAACACGGAAGATAGGGCGACCGGAGACCTCCTCCCCACTACAGATTAGACTTAATATGGAATAGTACTTACCAAAAATGATTCCAAGAAGTTTAATTACAAATTTTAAGTTAAAAAAATGTACAAATTTTTTAACTCTTGCTGATTTTTCTTTCATATCATTTTTGTTTATCCATTTTTTACACGTTGCAGATTCAGCGACAATTATCTTGGAGAGTTGTTTAGACTTGCTTTAAAGTGTCTGCTAGAGCTTCACATCAGTAGGAAGAATGATTAATTAAAGATGAAGACTAAAATACAATGACATTATTGAGG
Organism: Escallonia herrerae; assembly: GCA_033070095.1. Lineage (NCBI taxonomy): Eukaryota > Viridiplantae > Streptophyta > Magnoliopsida > Escalloniales > Escalloniaceae > Escallonia > Escallonia herrerae. The sequence goes on along the minus strand of JAVXUP010001837.1, from coordinate 110,034 downwards.
CCAGAATCAAGTAGGGTAATAACAGACACACACTACGGGCATTTCGGCTGGGACCGAGGACCTGCAAAGAAAATTGGTAACTTGTCACGATTTGATGCTGGAAATGCTGCGAGAATCAGCCTAAAGTCAACACTTAAGACATAACATGGCCTTAAAACTAGGATAGGTTTAGTCTTGTAACGTTTGATGACAACTAAATATTCAAGTAGAAAACTTCCCAAATTGGCCTACCCTATTTTGGTTTTTGATGCTTAGTGTTAAGAATCAATGTTTTCCCTATATATTCTCTGCATAGATTGTGCTTAATTAGACCAAACTTATTAGGTTCTTTTCTTCTTCTGCTTTTAGAAATGATATCTTTGTCTTCGAGTATAGAATCAGATATAACTCGTTCAAGTACAGAATCGGATAAAATCAGGGTAGGAAAAAATCAATCATCGTGACTCCAAAAGAAAAGAGTCCCGAGCTTGTTGAAAGTCACAATAATAATTATAATAAATTTTATCACCAATTTTTGGAGTGATTTAAGTGAACGACTCCATCAAATTCAGTTTTTGGTTTACACTACGTATCAAAAATACAGCACATCATGTAGAAATGTGGGTTTAAAGAATTAAAAAAAAAAACTAAAAAGGTTCTCCTGTATTGCAACATTAACACAATCCTTCAGTAACTATGTTAAACCAGTTGCAGAAGGTGAGCCACACGGGCCCATGGCTAAATGTTGATCGGAGGGCGAAGCCAACAAGCTTTGTCTCAAGCGGAAAGAGTAGTTCACATGCCAACATGTGCAAAGTTTTATAATACTCAGTATGTTGTTATTCAATGAACCGCATTCATGTCTTTCACTTCCAGTCAGTCTTCACCCCCATATTTATTCATTGTAAGAACCGACTTACGGTTACCGACCATATATCAATTCTTGTTGAATGTTCAGTAAGACGACATTCATTGGTGTTCCATCATTCTGTTCCGCAGAGACACACACACACACACGGAGTCATGCTTGAATAAACAAAAATGGTTTGAGACTTTGAGAGGTGTGCATTCTGAAGTGGCTTAATGTTATGGGTTTATGTTTAAACAAAGGGGTTGTATGGGAGATGGAGCTCGTAAATTATTTACTATGTAGGCAAGGGAAATTTCCGCCATTCGCTATCAAGTGTTTTTATTTTTCTTTCGGTCCGACTACTAATTAAAGGATATATACGGTTTAAGAAAAGAGATACATTACAGGAGTTGTACGAGGCAAAACTCCATCGTACATAGCAAAAAGTAAAAGGAGAGTAGCGTCGTCTGGAGGCTGGACAAAAGTACTACCTATAAAGCGTCAAGGCTAGCGGATTTAGTTACAGAATCCACTACACGATTAACCTCGCGGTAGCATAAAAACAAGTTGTACAATCGGACTTTGGTGGAGCAAAGTCAGGCAGCCGTGATGTAGCGGAAGGTGCCATTGGTTGCATGCAATAGGCCTCTAGAGACAATTTAAAGTAACGAGAGATTCAGATTCTACAATTACATTACATGATCTAACTTTTGGTCATGGATGAGGCAGAGCGCACGACGAATACATGTACAAGCTAGTTAGGTTTTGGAGTTATTCACCAAGCAAAAAAAACTCATTATTTCGATGAATCATTTCCTCCAAAGGTGATGTAACATAAATTCCGGTGAGAAGTCACTGGTTTAGGAGTAAAAAATGAGGCGAGTTTACAGGCTAGTAAGCCTTATTGCCTCAGAGGACTGGCTCAAGCACGTGCTCTTGTCCCTAGAACTTTAGGACACCCTCGGGGAAATGCGCCGGGTGACGTAGCTAATCGAGTCCCTCTGGGCTTCTTGCTCGACTTCTTTGCCAAATTACTACCGACAGAATATGAACAGGTTGACACGTCTTTGGTGAACCCACAAATGCCTAGATTTTTGAGTTATATTTGACAAGCCGGACTATATGTCAACCTAATATGAATATCGAATAGTATTTAAGATTCTCCGTGACAATAAATTCAACTTTCTAATTGTAAACAAGGTAGCTGAACTGAAAGGTGCCGCTGGATTCAATAAATCATTTCTAGGTCCAATGGAATTCAGAACCAACTAGGGCATTGGTCATGGCTTACAAGATTTTCGCTTTCGCCACAAATGGAACTATAAATGTAATTGTCATCGTAAGAGCAGTATTCATTTTCAAAACTAATAATAAAGGATTTTTGTGCCAAACAATAGTGTTGTGTACGAGGTTCCAGGTACTGCTGAGTTTGACAAGAGTGAGACGCATTGACCGTTTATCCCTATTTATATAATGGATTCAAATTTAACTATCTGAGCAATGAAGCATTCATTATCTTTCCAATAATTTAGCAAAAGCAAGCTCTCTTTTTATGAATTGTATCATTTTTCAAATTACTTACTACTCCATAATATTCCACATTATTTAGCTAAGTAAGATTACCACTTAACCACATTCGTAACATGGAATCAATTTTTCCTTTTGGTTGACCAGCTTAACCAATAAAAAAGTACCACGTAGATATTCACTAATTAATTTAAGGGATGGTAGCACGTAGTTGGTGCGCCATCGATCACTTAAGCTGCATATCAAGTTGTGTGGTCCATTTGAAGCAATCATGAGCGTGCTTATGTCTTGCTTAATTTGATGCCTATTAGATTAAGGTGGGCAATTGCCCACCATAGATTTGGGAAAATTGAGACACAGTCTCCTAAACTACCATACATGGTTGATTAATTTAAGCCACTTGACTAACTGTACCCCACCTTAAGTTTATCAAGATAAACAAAGGGATGTCCATCTTAAGCAATTTGATGATTTTTGAAACCATTTAAAGTTTTTATTTATTTACACTCATATCAAAGTGTGCACTTTCTAATCTTGTATTCATGGATGTCTATAAGAAATTCTAGGTTTATCTCACGTTCTCTTTATTTTACAATCCACCCTTACCAAATTCGTGTACATAAAGTTTTATATAACCGAGGTTTTTGGTCAAAAAGCGTCACCATATGTGAACATTGCCTTGCGTGTAAAAGTTTGTATTTTGCAAGGGAAGAAGAATTGTGTTAAGCGTTCCTTACCGCGGGATACCAAATTTTTTTTGGTATTTTTGCTTATTCTGGCATCACCACTCTACATGCTAGTACCAATCATCTTTATTGATTCAAACAACATGCTAGTATCAAACATAATTATTGATGCCACCCTACATGCTAGTATCAAACATGCTTATCAATTCAAAGAAAAGATACTTGTTCTTCAATTGTCCTTATTATTATCCCCCCCCCCCCCCCCCAAGAATATGCCTAGACTGTATTTGGCACGCTTATCGATTCAATGAAAAGATATTTGCTTTTCAATTGTCCTTATTATTACCCCTAGAGAATATACCTAGACTGTGTTTGGTGCGCTAGATAAAAGTTCTAGATACGATAAAAAAAATCTGGCGCTGACCGCACACGTAAGTGCCAGATAAAACATCCATCGAACTTGTTTTATCTTACTATAGTGGGATATTCTATACCAGGTATGAGGTGGTATAGAATTAATCTTGTTCGGATGGGATAAAAAAGAGATGGACCCACCCTCAATCTTCTTCCTCGTTTTTGTCTTCCACCATTGCCACAGTTGTCAGCCCCCTCCCCATGTTCCACCCTTGCCACTGACAGCCTCCCCATCTTCTAAAAAGTCCCTATCTTCCACCATAACGCCATAGTTGTTGTCCCCCCTCTTCCAGCGCCCGCCTTCCTATTTTCCACAGTGGTGTCCACCTTCGCCACCACCTCACCTCTACTACCGCACGGCTGCCAGCTCCACTATCTTCTCCATCCTCCACTCCCTCAACCCATCTTCTCCGTCATCTCTATCATCACCTCCGCCACCACAAGGCCACCGGTTGCTTCAGATCTTTAGATCTGAAATGTTACTTTGTGATAAAAAAAAATTCTTTCCTAGTTTGTAAAATGTTTAGAAAATGACATTTTTACTTATCCAACTTATAATTTGGGCTCGTTCCAAAGGCTGGACAAGATGTCTAACTTATCCGGCTTTATTCGACAGTATAACATATCAAGCCTTATCCGCTCTTGAATAATCTTGTTTGCCAAACACAACACTTGGGTACACCCATGGTCATTTATGGATAGTCCTCCAGAAAATGAAAACTTTCCAAATGGGATAGGTTCTTCCTTACATGATGTATGACGTAATAAGTTTAAGAGGCTCTTTAGCAAGACTTGAAACTTATTTACAAATTCTAGCATTTCTAGTTAGCTCGTGGGTAACTTAACGATTAAGAACTTTCCACAAGACTCTCGACATATGTTTTTGTTGGCATTTGGGTTTTAAACTCATTATTGAGAAGTCATCTTTGACTCAATTTTTAAATAGATTTCAAATCATAATTTGGTTAGAAACAAATTAATTTGTGTTCATTTATTGGAGTAAATGATCATAGTTTATTCACAAGTTTAAAACAAATTAGAAGTGAATGAGAAAATTAAAATTGAAGTTGGTGGTTCTACTTAAAGGGAAAAGAAGAATCCCACATAGAAAAGATAAAGTCATTGTTCTCTCATTATAAGATCTAGCCTTGAGTTAAGGGTTAGGCCCCTTGGGGGGTACCCAAGTTTTGTAATGAATGAAGACCTAGATTGACCCAAGGTCCATAACACGCGTGCGCGCTGCCCGTCCGTCCTGTCCTAGTCCGGTCTCGTGGCTTGGACTTGGGCTCAGTGGCAGAGCTACCCCCCTCAACTTCTGAGAATTTTTTTTTGCATTTTCACCCAGGTTTGTTCTGCGACTCTCGCTCTCTCTGCAACTTGTCCCTCATAGTCTCTCACCCACTCCCAAACCTCAAATGACCGATGACAGGCACCACCCCCGACAGCAGACACCACCTCCTTTGAAACCAATAAAACAACCCTAGAGGGGGGTGAATAGGGTTTTTGAAAATTAATGGGGAATTTAAACTAAGCACAATCATAAATCTCAATCAAACCAAGTAATACTTCAATGAAGATGCTAACTAAACAATCTCAAACAATTAAAGAGCAATAAGTAAAGAGATTGAGTTAGAGATACTTGACAAGGAGATTTAAATGGTTCGGCTTGAACTACCCTCAAGCCTACATCCACCTCTTCAAGGAAGTCCCTTGCAAGAGCACTAGAATCCACTAGCAACAATCTTCTTCCGGGTCAAGATCAAAACCCTTACAACACTTGGTGATATCCCCACACCAAGCACAAGCCTTGAATCCACAAAGCTCACCCAAGACTTGACAAACCCAAGCCTTGATCACAATCCTTTTACAAAGATCAATTGTGTACAAAGAAACCTTCTTGAAAGGAAATGAGTACAAATGAAGCTCTAGTACAATAGAGAGATGAGAGAATTGATGACTTGAAGAATGCTCACTCTCAATCAAAGAATTGCTCACAAAGATGCTCTCTTTAATGATGTAAAATCATGAAGATGAAGAGAGAAAAGTTTAATCTATGAGCCTTGATGTTTCTCTAATGAATGGAGGCTTAGAATGTGGTTTTCATGGTGTATGATGAAGCCCCAAATCATTTATATAGAGAGCAAATGAAATATAGCCGTTAGAGGCAAAATATGGGCAAAACTGCCATTGCAGTCGACTGTATTCCCAATGCAGTCGACTGTAATCCCTCTAAAATAGCCGTTGGAGTTTTGTCCTCGAAAATAGCCGTTGGAACTGAATTTTGACCAATGCAGTCGACTGCATTGGAATGCAGTCGACTGGATTCAAATACAGTCGACTGTATTACCCTACTGCCTATCAGCTGCCTCACGGAACCCCCTTTCCTATTTTGGGCATAACTTTCTCTAGAAAAATCGGATTGAGGTGCCGTTTTTTGCGTTGGAAAGCTAATGAAAAGTTTTATCAAGATATGAAAAGATTGGCACCAAAATAGTTTTTGAGAAAATCTGAGTGAGCTCCAAAGTTCACTCATTTTTAAGAACCACACTTGTGTGAAAGGTTATGAACTCACATGCAATGCACAAGGTGTCCTAAGGTCTTTTTAGGTCATAGTCATCAATCCAACCATCAAACCAAGACTAGTTACATAATAGTAAAGACCAATCATAATCATAGTAACTTAGCCTTTGCATTCTTTCTTGCTCTTTGACATAGGACTTGATGAAGCTTCCATAGTATGTCCACTATAACTTTAAGCTTCTTTGGCTTCAATCCATCTATCCAACTTCTCAAATGTGTCTTCATGAGTGTCATGTATATATCTACTAAGAATCCACTCAAAACACACATTAGAACATAATCAATGTGTAGTTATCATCAAAACAAGATGTAAGCCTAGGTTATCCAACCATAGGGCTAACAATCTCCCCCTTTTTGATGATGACAAACATTGATTCTATATAAGGTAAGATGTATCATATGATAGTCAATTAAGCATAACAATCTCACTTAGAACATTCAATAATCTCTAGTATACTCAAGACATGTCAATCTATCTCATTTAGCGATTAAGCTTGTAGCTAGCTTCCCTAGCTAAAACAAGATATGCTCTTCCTCTAATGTTCTCTCAAGACACACAATCACATAGCATATAGAATCAAGATTATTTCTCCCCCTTTGTCATCAACAAAGAGACAAGGGTATGCATGTGTGAAGAGATAACTATAAGCAAGATAATAGCGTGAAGTGCATATAACTCATGAACTTATAGGATGACATCAAGAGTTCTTTCATGATCGAAAGAAAGATATTCAATTTAGCTCAATAATCTTGTTTACTTTATGCATATTTCAAGAGTAACAAGATATTATATGATTCAAGCATGTAAGCTCCCCCTATCAAGTTATCTTATGCATATTCCATCATAATGTATGCTCCCCCTCAATTAATGCGTGCCAACAATATCCAACGAACACAACTAAATGTCTAACCAAGTCATGCTCCCTTTTTGGCATTACCAAACGGGGTGTGTGTAGGAATAGCATTGTGAAGCATTAAGAAGACAAATCTCAACATGAAATTTTCACAATGCGAATAATGGTCATCAACAATCAATATTTTCAATATAAGTGCAAGAGGACCATTCATCAGCAAGGTTCACATTAATTCTCAACAAGCAAGCTATTTATATCATGAGAAATAAGTATGACAATTTAAGCATGCTTCATGACATATAAGTTTAGTGTATTGCACAATGTTGAATAGAGCCAAGTTTTACCCTCTTGATGAATTACCAAGGAATTGAGCTCATGAGTGTTCATTCTTGAATCCATTTTCTTGACAAGCTTTGAGGCTCTCCTCATTTTAAGTAGCATATCCAATCTTGGAATGCTTACTCCCCCTTAAGATTTAACTTGTTGCTCCTCCTTCTCAAAATTTTCTTGGAGCCTTCTCCTTGTTGCTATTTGCCTTTGATTTGAATAACCTACAATCACAATTTAGGTCTAACTTTTGGTACCCACATTTTCTTGGGTCCATGGGTGTTAGTCTTGCATTTGTAATCTTGACCTTTCACAACCCACATCTTCTTTCTACCTCTAACATAGACAATTCTACAAGGACAATAATTAGTCGTATGCCCTTTCTTGTTGCACCAACCACAATGTGTAAATGGTGTGCAATAGTTCTTTGGTTGTTTTGAATGAGTATTCAACCTAGCTTGTTGTTGAAAGATTTTAGGAGGTAAGGCCAAGGGATCTAATCCAAGACCACCTTTGTTTAGGCCAATTCTTTGGCGTCCAAGCATGACATCCAAATTGTTTTGACCATCAACAAATTTTTGAAGACATTTTTTCAAATCACAAATCTCAAGTTTTAAATCTTCATTTTGCTTTTCTAAAACCAAAGTTTTGCAAGAGATTTGTTTTGAGCTAGGAGTGTTAGCAATCAATTCAACCAAGTCATTATTCACATGTTTTACATATAAATGGTTGGAAATGCAATCATTCTTGGCATGCAACTCAATATTTTCCACTCTCAACTTCTCAATTTGCTTATTAGCCTCAAGGAATTTTTTTGATAAAATAATATTTTTCTTAAAAATTTTCTTGGATTCCTCATATAGGCTATCATAAGCATCTTCGAAGCTTTCACTATCACTATCACTACCGGAAGAAGAGCTTACCTCATCATTTTCCATGAAGCACACATTTGCATGTTCGTTCTTCTCAACATCTTCATCACTTGAATCGAAGTCACTCCAAGTTGGAGTATGTTCGGCATTCATTGCTTTTTCCTTCTCTTTGTTCTCTTTCTTGGAGAGTTGTCTCCTTTTAACTCTTTCCCATACATCTCTTCTTTCCTTCTTTTCCCTTTTGTATATGGGACAATCCATTTTCATGTGTCCCGGCTTGTGGCATTTGTAGCAAAGCTTCTCTTCGTTGCTAGCATTTTGTTGCCTTCTCCTACCATTCCTTCTAAACCTCATGAACTTCTTGAAATTTTTTACAATCATTGCAACATCCTCTTCATCAAATTCTTCTTCATCATCGCTTGACTCAAGGTTTGAAGATGAAGCTTTAAGGGCAATTGATGTAGGCTTCTTCTTGACGTCTTCTTGATCAAAGGTCTTGATTTGCATTTCGTACGTCATAAGTGAGCACATCAATTCATCAAGAGGAAAGATATTGAGATTCTTCGATTCTTGAATGGCGGTGATCTTTGCATCCCAAGCTCTTGGTAAGGACCTAATCACTTTTCTTACAAGATCACCATTAGTGAATTCCTTGCCCAATTGCTTCAAAGGGTTTACAATGTTAGTGAAACGAGTATTCATATCCGTAACGGATTCATTTGGAAGCATATGGAATAACTCATAATCTCTAAACAATAACTTCATCTTGGAATCTCTAAGGAGAGAAGTTCCTTCATGAGTAACTTGAAGAGTATCCCAAATACTCTTAGCGGAATTACACATAATGACTCTATTGAGTTCATTAGTGTCTAAAGCACAAACAAGACAATTCTTCGCTCTAGCATTCATACAAATCATCTTTTTATCATGATCACTATACTCCGATTTGGATTTTGGCTCTTCAACCTTGTCAACCACCTTTATCGGAACGTATGGGCCATTCTCAACAATATCCCACATCTCGTAGTCTTGAGACTCTAAGTAGATTTTCATCTTAACTTTCCACACACTATAATTGGTCCCATTAAATAATGGAGGCCTAGTGGTAGAACTACCCTCCATACCCCCAACGTAAGCCATGATCGATTAACTCTCTTGGCGTTACCCAATATAACAAGAGCCGAGGCTCTGATACCACTTGAAACCAATAAAACAACCCTAGAGGGGGGTGAATAGGGTTTTTGAAAATTAATGGGGAATTTAAACTAAGCACAATCATAAATCTCAATCAAACCAAGTAATACTTCAATGAAGATGCTAACTAAACAATCTCAAACAATTAAAGAGCAATAAGTAAAGAGATTGAGTTAGAGATACTTGACAAGGAGATTTAAATGGTTCGGCTTGAACTACCCTCAAGCCTACATCCACCTCTTCAAGGAAGTCCCTTGCAAGAGCACTAGAATCCACTAGCAACAATCTTCTTCCGGGTCAAGATCAAAACCCTTACAACACTTGGTGATATCCCCACACCAAGCACAAGCCTTGAATCCACAAAGCTCACCCAAGACTTGACAAACCCAAGCCTTGATCACAATCCTTTTACAAAGATCAATTGTGTACAAAGAAACCTTCTTGAAAAGAAATGAGTACAAATGAAGCTCTAGTACAATAGAGAGATGAGAGAATTGATGACTTGAAGAATGCTCACTCTCAATCAAAGAATTGCTCACAAAGATGCTCTCTTTAATGATGTAAAATCATGAAGATGAAGAGAGAAAAGTTTAATCTATGAGCCTTGATGTTTCTCTAATGAATGGAGGCTTAGAATGTGGTTTCCATGGTGTATGATGAAGCCCCAAATCATTTATATAGAGAGCAAATGAAATATAGCCGTTAGAGGCAAAATATGGGCAAAACTGCCATTGCAGTCGACTGTATTCCCAATGCAGTCGACTGTAATCCCTCTAAAATAGCCGTTGGAGTTTTGTCCTCGAAAATAGCCGTTGGAACTGAATTTTGACCAATGCAGTCGACTGCATTGGAATGCAGTCGACTGGATTCAAATACAGTCGACTGTATTACCCTACTGCCTATCAGCTGCCTCACGGAACCCCCTTTCCTATTTTGGGCATAACTTTTTCTAGAAAAATCGGATTGAGGTGCCGTTTTTTGCGTTGGAAAGCTAATGAAAAGTTTTATCAAGATATGAAAAGATTGGCACCAAAATAGTTTTTGAGAAAATCTGAGTGAGCTCCAAAGTTCACTCATTTTTAAGAACCACACTTGTGTGAAAGGTTATGAACTCACATGCAATGCACAAGGTGTCCTAAGGTCTTTTTAGGTCATAGTCATCAATCCAACCATCAAACCAAGACTAGTTACATAATAGTAAAGACCAATCATAATCATAGTAACTTAGCCTTTGCATTCTTTCTTGCTCTTTGACATAGGACTTGATGAAGCTTCCATAGTATGTCCACTATAACTTTAAGCTTCTTTGGCTTCAATCCATCTATCCAACTTCTCAAATGTGTCTTCATGAGTGTCATGTATATATCTACTAAGAATCCACTCAAAACACACATTAGAACATAATCAATGTGTAGTTATCATCAAAACAAGATGTAAGCCTAGGTTATCCAACCATAGGGCTAACATCCTTCAATCGACTCTCTCTATTGAGGAGCTCAGATCTGGAACGAGTGGCCGAAGTGGAGCCTTGGAAGGGGACAACGGGTGGATCGGCGAGGATGATGAACTCTTCTTCTGTTCAGATCTGGAAGGATCAGTGACCGGAAAGTGGCGACGGCGAGGCGAGTACTCCACTGGCCAAGAACCCACTGCAGGCGACAACACGGCGACAACCGATGGCCGACGACCGGTGATTTAGGTACGCATTTTTAGATTCTTAATTGATGATTTGCTTTCCTAATTGAGCATATAGATTGTTGATTGAGCATTTCAAATCGTTAATTGAACATTTCAAATTGTTGATTGAGATTCCGTCAATTATTTGATTACTCTTTGTTGCTTTCCCAGATTCTAATTGTTGTCCTAATAACGTTTATGGTGTGGTAGTAATTTGATTAGCGCTTGCAATGGGCATATCATGCTTTAAAAGGAAAACAACGCAATAAAGGAATATCATTTTGAAAATACTAAAACGATCAGTAGTCTTAGAGGGGCGACTAAAAGATTAAGTTCATGCATAATATGGCAAATCTATCTAACAAGTTAGCTGGCTTTGTTTGTTAACTTCACAATATGGAGAACAGGAGAAGTCAAATGAATGTTTTTGTGAAAGCTGACTGCATGCTGCATGAACCTACTTAATTTCTATTTTAGACAGACATAGTGTAAATAGGTTGGTTCTTATGATTCTCTGGATGAGGTAAATGTTACCATGAGACATATAATGCAAGTAAATAAGTTGTTTTGCATTCACTGCAAGTGAAATACAGCTGCAGAGCTGCTCGATTTCATTTACTTTTGTAAGTTTCGTGTAGTTTCAGTGTATCTAGTTATTGCTGCGTTTTACATTTAGCACCCCCTGGAGCAAATTCCTAGCTCCGCCGTTGCTTGGGCTTGGATGGTTAGTACCATCGCAGGACGAATAAAGTCTTAAGGACAGTGAATCAATTTCACGTCCCGGTTCTGCATTTTTGTTATGAGTTATATAGCCCAGTTTCTAATTCTATAGTTTTAGAAACATTAGAATTTTGTCTGCTCAGTTTAGTATACTACAAGTCAGTATTTTCCGTACTTGTTTTTCTGTACAAGTATACACAAAGAAATATTTTTCTCAATAGTTTTAGCATTTGATATAATGTGTCCAACTAGGAATCATTTGGTTCTTTACTCCTTAAAGCTGTGATAGCATTGTTTTGAGTCTCTTTGAAAAGTTGGTATCCATGATATCTTTTTACTGATATCTACAGAATAATAATGTACAACATTTTCTCACGTGACCCTTAGGAGAAGTAAATACAATTGGCACAATAATCAATAAGATTGATGAAGTAGCAATTAATGCAACAACGGCCAATTGGAAAGCAAGAGTCATGCTTTTAATCCTCCAAGCTACCTACAAATGAACTATAAGATTGGTTCCTTCTATTAGAGAAAAATTGAATTAAACTATATCGTACGGGTATTAGTATGAAATATGTATGGGTGTAAATTATTTTTTGAACACAATAGCTTATACACATGACATCAACGCCTTTCAGATATTATCTTATGAGTAATACTGACCTCTCTCAAACCCTTTAGCGTTCCCTCTTTCTGTGAAATTCCATTGAAATCAATGTCATCCATCATAGGCACTTGTGTTTATGAATTCGACTATAATAGTTAATTCCAAGAACGTTTGATGGTTACAAATATGGAATCTTATGCATCTATAGTTACGTACATGCACCTGTTATTGGCGTGTTAAAAGTGAAGCAATGCAATACTGCAATTTGTACTTTGCACGATCTTTCAAGGTCTTAGACCATAATACATCACATGTTAAGGCCGTTCTTTTAGTACGATTCTAAAAATATTTATTTTTTGTCAGATGACAATGTTACTTATGTCTCAACCTTAATAACCCCAACATTGTTTAACATTTGGCATATTAGTATAGACTTCCATACTTTACCTTGGATATAGGTTCAAAGGACGTCCTTCAAGAGGCTAGATCCATGGCCTTAACTACCTATCAAGACAGGATTGTTTTCATCCAAGAATGGGTGCGATATGGTACCGATACAAATTGGTCTCACTCAATGCACTACAACCCTTTCTTAGAGGGTTTTTTTTTTTTTTGAGTCGGTCAGTTGGTTTTTGTCTCGATCTATAACTAGGGGGTGTTATTTTTCTACTGAGTCATATGGTCGTAAGGTCATACCTCACGTGCTTTATACATTTTTAATCGATGAAATACTCTCATATTCAAACAAGAAAAAGGTCTGACCTTAGAGAAAACTGGTGTCTGTGGAGGAGGAATTCGGTTTTGTTTACCAAAAGTTAGCATAGCCTACACTCTGTATAAGAAATAATGAAAATAGTGAAAGGACATTTAAGATTTAAAGATAAAGATAATCAATTATTCAACAACTATAGTTGTGCATCTCTTGCGCGCTTAATTAATAAGTTCCTTTTTTTTTTAATGATCAAAACAGACGTTTAAGCAGCTTTGCTGTTTTTTTTAGTGTGTTGCTTTATGGAAATTATCACCACAAAGTCTTCTAATCTTTTTTTTTCTTTTTCTTTCTGCAACATTATGATATTAGCTGTTCGATTCATATTCTACGTACAGTATAAAAGAATTATCAATCTTAGTTCATGCGAGCATATTCGCGTGGATTATACTAATTAAACTGAAAATTGAACAATTCACAATCAATTTCATTCGAGGAAGCAATGAAATAAACTAACCGAAGTTGATGCTGCAAGCATGAAAGATAATCTTGTTTTGCCTCTGTTTATCGTGAGATCACGCGAGAGCTCAAAGATCAGAGAATAGTCTGTCTGCAGGCAATTGGTAAGCCAGGAAATGGACGGCTCAGGCAGACAGTGATGTCCGACCCAAGCCTTGCAACTAAGTTGCTACTTATAGGAATATTTCGTTTCTGATAATACCGCTGAAATGATTGGATGGGTTCTAGCCTACGGGCGGGACGGACGTGGGAGAGTTCTGTATATCTTTCTGTGGGTAGAACTCCTTATATTTACTGACCGTTCAGTGGAAGCTGGAGAGAATATGAACAAGAAGAAGAAGCAGCTACCCATGTTAGCAGCAGCTTTTTGGACTCATTAGTGACAGTTTTATGCTGTAAACATTTTTACCACTATGATGATAACTGAACTTCAACAGGGTAATCGTTAGCGCTAAAATGTTTTAGTGTCTTTTTTCACGGCACACTGCAATCATGGGACCCTCAAGTCATCAACTAAGCATAGCAAAAATCAGTAACTATAAGAAAATATTTGTTGGTTGTCTAACACTAAGGGTGTCAATCATGACCCAAACCCATTTGCCCGCCCAAATCCACCCTATTAAAAGTCACCTAAACCCACCCAATAAATAATTGGGTCTAAATGGGTCAATACGTAAAAAACCCAACTATCCACGGGTCCAAATGGTTTTTAAATGGGTGCCCATCTAACCCATTAGTAACCTAAAATTCTCCTCAGCCAATTTCCTCAAATGGCACACACCTACGGCTCGCGACCACCTACCTTTCCGTCGCCGTCGCCGCCGCCATCGCCTCCACCACCAATTGTTGTCGCCGTTAGCAGCCTTTCATCATTGTCGTCATCGCAAGAGCCACTAACCAACCTACAAACAAGCACCACCAGCACTCCCTAAGCTCGAGCGATGGCGCGGCAATGACTGAGCATCCCCTCTTATGCCCGAACCTTCTCGGCTGAATAAGTGAGTCCTGAATTTGCTCGGCTAATCGGTGACTGACTAGCCTTGTTGATTGATTAGGCAGGTAAAATCCAGGCAGGAGGGGGGATGACGGCGGCGCGATCGTGGCAGCAGTGGTGTTCTTGATACTTCAGATTTGTGGTTGTCGTTGGTCTTTGCGGTGGTAAATCTGTGGTTCTAGATCCTCAAATCTGTACGATGGTGGCGGCAGTGGCAATTGTAGTTTTACAGTGGCGATGATGGTCATGGATTTGGTGATAGGGGACTTGTAGTGCAAATGGTTGTTGATTTTGTTGTGGGCTTGGTGGTAATTGTGGCATGGTAGTGGTAGCTGTGGGTATTGAGGTGGGTACAAGTGTGGCGGCCGTAGAGGTGGGTATGGGCGGCGACAGCGGTATAGGTGGATACGACTATGGTGGCAACGACTATGCAGTGGTGGTGATGGTTTCGGTCCTTGATGATGAAGAGAGCTGAAAATGGTTTATGATTGTATAAATATAAATGGTTAGTTGTTGGGTAAATGGGTGAAACCAATCCATCTAAGAGATAACCCATTTAACCCATAACTAAATGGGTCAAAATGGGTTGGTGATCCATTTGTACTCAACCCAATTATTTAACACCCAAACCCAACCCACCCACCCATTTTGCCATTCTTATCTAACACCATGTTATCGACTTATGTAGTGTTAAACAACCACTAATATTGTCCCAACTTAGCAAGCTTGATAGGTTGTGAGCAAATTATCTAGCGGTAGGGTTGTATGCGAACCAAGTTCGAGCTGAACGGGCGTGTGTTCAAACTTCGTTTGTGTGTTTTGAGGGGTGTTTGAACGAGGCTCATGTTTATTGAGTCAGTCATAGATGTTTTAACTTGGGTCAAGTTCGTCAATGCAGATCAGGCTCGTCTCGGCTCGTTTGTCTAAAAAAGCAAAGTGAATTAACGATCGGAAGAGAAGCTGAAGTCAACGGATTTTTGAATCTTCACAAAGATCAAAGATTCAGAGACATAGAAGATCCCAGATTTGATCCGGGGTTATGCATGTGCATGAGATTGACAAAGAGAGGGTGGGTGCATGTATCTGTGGAGGAATCTGTGTACATTTATGTATCACCAATCTAGTATGTCGGAGACTTGCGTGCGTCTGTGTAGGATTAAAAGAGAGAGTGGGACGAGGTGTGTGAATAAGAGGAGAAGGAAGGGAATAAATAGAAGAGAGTGCGGCTGTGAGGGAATTAAGAAGATGTTATGGTTTTCTTAACGGATAGTAAGAAGAGTTGGCAATACTTTTGGGCTTTCTAGTTGCACTCTAAGTTTGTGACTTGAGCTGCATGTAGGAATGTTTGGGTATGTTATAGGGCTTGATTTCAAGCAAATTGAGTTTAGGGCTCCATGCCTTAAACATTCATGTATATTTGCACAATTT
Organism: Escallonia herrerae; assembly: GCA_033070095.1. Taxonomy (NCBI): domain Eukaryota; kingdom Viridiplantae; phylum Streptophyta; class Magnoliopsida; order Escalloniales; family Escalloniaceae; genus Escallonia; species Escallonia herrerae. The sequence goes on along the minus strand of JAVXUP010001837.1, from coordinate 94,094 downwards.
TCATACTTCAAACATAAAAAATTTTAATATTAAGAGGAGCCGTTAACGAACATATCTTGAACACTTTGAAGTGTTGAACACTTTTAAGTGTTCATACTCGGCTCTTTTAATAAACAAGTTTTAAAATGTTGTTCATTTTCACTTCACATATTATATAAACAAACATGAACGAGTTCTATAGGGAATGAACAACAAGTTGTTCATGAACGATTTGATTCATTTACAATCCTATCTAACTAGATAGTAATTCTTAACCGTGGTTAGTGTAGAAAGCCTGAAAATTCAAATTTGTTGAAAAGTTTGAAAGCTTACCCAGCTTTTCGAGATATTTCTTTTATTACTTTTCTGCAAATATATTTCCCATCCCCTCTTCTGTTTTTGCCATTGTACCTCCTATGATGCCTCTTTTTTTTTTCTTTTGTGACAATTGGCCAGAATTAGCGTGGCAACCGGACTTTGAGGGCCACACTTTTCTCCACAAGGATGGAACTCAGCGACTTCGGACTCAACCACTTCTTCCTTTAGGACAAAAAATGTTGAAGCGGAAAATGAATAAAATTCATTTTTTAAGACTGAGAATTGTTTCAATTGCTTTGAGTTTTTTTATTTCCAATAGCTTATCTGAGTATAGGTGCCTCTAACTCTTTCATATTTAGGTTGAATGTAACGATTAGGATAAAATGTGTAAAAGAAGTGTATTTCATGAATGGTTTTGCTTATGGTTCATCGCCGCATATGTTGTAGCTAACGACCTCTCTTGGCCACGGGATGTGCAGCTCTGGATGTCCCTCAATCTAGCGTAACAATTTGTCAGCAAGTTAGAAAGGGAAGGGGCTCAAAAGGATGGGATTAAATGGCTAATATACCATTTAAAAAAAATCACATGATTAGAACTTCGAAATACAGGCTACTTAGGTCGTATGTTTGTTTTGTTCAACTGGGCATGTGCTAGCTCTTAAAAAATGACGTATGCAGTACTTAAGATATGTTTGAAACTCATTTCAGTTTTTAATTTTTATTTTAAAAAAAATCAAAACTAAAACATTTTTGAATTTTCTTTTTTTACAACTCGATGGGCTCTTTGATATAGTTTTGCATAATTAGTGATGCCAAGGAAAGTGGGTTCGTACCTACGTGGAGGTGCCACAAAGGCTGCAGTCTAAGTCAGCTTCCAAGTATGCAGAGTGAGAGACAGTGAGGGCGGAGTAAGGGCAGAGAGCAAGGCTTCCTAGATAGGTCGTGAGGAGTGGCAGTGCTGCGGAGGCAAGGCTGAGACGAACCAGGCCAGCAGTCGAAAGTCCAAGTCAAGGTCCGAGTCAGGGTCCAATGTTACGGTCCAAAGTTATGGTCTAAAGTGATGTCCAATTTGTATCTCTCTCTCTAAAATCCAAGAGCTCCCAAATTCTAGAGTGAGAAAGTCAATTTCAGAGAATAGCAAAAGTCCTTTTTTGAGTCATTAAGTCCACTATTTATAGGAAATAGTGTGCCTGTGTCACCAAGTGCCACATGTTGTCCCCTGGGAGTGACACATTAGCAGGGGGTCCCAAAATACCGGTTCTCTGTTGGACTGCTGGTTTCCACCCAAATTCGCACTGCCTTGCCCCACACAGCGTCTCTCTACCTGTTTGAGAAGACTGAAGACACCGTAACGGCATGATCAGAGTAAGCCCGTTGCCCCAGCCACCAGTCCAAGCCTTTACTGAATCCCACAAGTGCGTCAAGAGACGCGTAAAGAACCTGACAGCGGCGAGGGTTGCCCATGTGACCAACTGCTAGGCGGACTAGGCGCGATGTCCTCCAAAGACCTACTCCCATCCCGGAGTGACCCGGGGGTCATCGTCATGGGGGCATCGATGATCACCGGTAACGTGAGTGGACATGGTCACAGCTTAGTGCCTAGTGTCATGGAAGTCACCCCAGACGGCGATAGCTTTGTGGTAACGAGCCTATCCTGCTGCGAAGGGTCCTCATGCTAGAGCACTACGAACGGAGCCCCTCGAAATGCTGCACAATCCGGAGAGTGGGTCGAAGCATGTTCCACGTCCATGGCGGGGGCGCATGGTGTGGCGAATGAGGTTGATGTCAAAAGGCCTGTAACATGATTGTGGCGCATGGGCACGATGCCAACGGCACGAGACATGATTGTGGCGCATGAGCGCGATGCCAACGGCATGAGACATTGATTGTGGCGTATGGGTGCGATGCCTACAGCATGAGACATGATTGTGGGGCATCGTCAAACTTCGGGCACGCCGACGGTAGGGGTTTGATGGGTAATAACGAATCCGAAAGTTGCGTTAGACGAACATGTTGCCGTGAGTCGTACCCATGTGACGAACAGGGTGTCAAAGTCACATACGAAGCGTACGAAGCGAACAAATCGCTAAAAGGATTTTGCACGAAAAGTGAACAATCGAGGGGGGGAAGGCCGAGGCCGACCCCATGGGGTGGGCCAAGGCCTTTGCCCCTTGACCTCGTCCCTCCGGTTGCGCTGTCGGTCGATGTTTTTTATGAAAAGTTGTTCGGGTGATCGCGGCGTGACGATCACTCTACCGTGAGTCACGTTAACGTGAAATAATTGGTGCCTAAGTCGTGCATGAAGCGTGCAAAGCGAAAAATTCACGTGACTTGGGCGCTCGTACTTTGACCGATTTGATGCGTTGAAAAAAAGACCGTTAAATATGTCGACGTGTTTGCGTGAAGCAGGACCTTAGTGGGCCCTTGGGTCTGACCAAGATAGATTAGGAACAATTAGTTTTTACTTCTTTTTTTTTCTATTTTTCCTCTCTTCTATTTTCTTTCATTTTTCAATACTTGAGAGTTTCTTCTGAACTCTTATGTTTAACAACCAGAAGCTCCCCAACCACGACCAACACATCTTATCTTCCATCATCCAAATACTGTTATAAATAGTAACACACTAACTTGCGAGTTAGGATTCCATTGGTTGGATTGGGGTTTGACTAGCGCAAATCAAAGATCTAGGGCTCATCAATGGATGAAATCTTTTGTAAGACCCTAGATAGTATATAGTTAAATATTTTAATTTTGGGCTACTTTTGTAGTTTTAATAATATTTTGGAATACGTTTTGAATAAATAACATATTTATAGGAGTCTTTTAAGTTATTTACCAAGTTTAAAGATATAAAGACTAATCAATTATTTATTTATTTTTTTGTTCGATAAATAGTTTGGTCTTAAAAGATATAGAAGAAAAAGAAAACTAGGGTTTTTGAAGATTATAATTTTTACTCACAATTTGTAAGTAATTCTAAACTCACAATTGGTGTTCAGGTCTATTGATCAATGGTGGTGGCAAATCGATAATCAATGCCTCTGGTGGTTAAAATGTTTGTAATTTGGTGTTCGGGGTTATTGGTCATTGGTGGTGGTGGTGGGGGCGGTCGATATGTATGGTGGTCGGCAATATTGGTGGTTTGGTGTTCTTGAGTGATAGATGTTGGTGACGAAGATTGAAGGAATAAGAAACAAAAAATGTTTCCAATAAAAGTTAAAAGATGGATCTCACCAAAAAAAAAAATCAAAACTGAAAACTCCAAAAATGGAGTTTTCAAAAGCAACCTCATTTTGAAAACTAGTTTATAAAATTAAAGGAAAAAACAAACTTAAAACTGTCCGGCAAACATGGCAATAGTATTTCCACTTTTCAAAGTTGAACAAAAAACCGAAACAAAAATGTTTAGGGGCTGTACGTTTACGTTTTTTAGTTTTCATTTTTGTAATGATGATGAAAAATATGCCTTTTTTCGTGTATGTTTACGTTTTTTCGATTCCGTTTTGGATAAAATTTTCAAATAGTGTCAAAAAAGCTGAAAACACGCAAAGGGTGTTTTCACCTTTTTTCTCGAACTGTATTCTCCTAATCAGAACACCACCTCCTCTCCCTCATATCTACCACCATGTTTCAACAAACACTCACCAAACTAGACCACCTATTTCACTGGGTCTTCCTAGAAATAAAAATAGTGGGGTCCATTAATGAATTGATTCAGAAAAAAGTTGGTAAAAACGAAAATGAAAATGATAAACGTACAGAAAAAATTGAAAAAATAGATACGGAAAAAAGTAAAAGTACACAATACGATTTTAGAACTGAATACTAAATTCTGAAAACCAAAAACAGAATATAAAATATATAAAAAAATTTCGTAAGCGTACGGGCCCTTAAAATCCTACCTTAATCCCACTGGATCTAGAACAACAATCAATTACCTGCTCTAGTTTTGTGTTGTTATAAATGGGATGAATTGCTATCAATAAGCATTTTCAGTTTTAATAATCCATTTGTTCCTTATTCTTGTACTCAGAGCATTATTTCTAGTAAAATTTAATTGGAACTAATTTAGAGAAAAAGATCGGACCATAAACAAAACAGCATATCTATACATTACAACCCAAGGTCTTCTCCATTACTGTTGCCTCTGCTCTGCTCTGCAAATTGAGGAAATGGGGTACTAAAGAACAAGAGAGAACTTTTTTGGAGAGAGAGAGAGAGAGTTCTAGGCAATCAATGACATAGATAGAAAGGGAAAAATTGGTCGGATTCAGCCACGGTGTCGCCGGAGGTGGTAGCCGCTGCGAGTGCTGCCAAGACAGTTTCACCGGCAGCGGATATTGAAGGCAGCACGCACACCACCCAGGTTAGCCAGTTGGGGAGCTTAGGCGGTCGAATGCTGGGTAGAGAAGTTGAGTAAAAGATGACGGAGAAAACGGATATGTGTATGTCATTGGTTCCACAGCCCGTTAAGCCGATGACGTGGTGTGTTGGACAAGCACCCAATTTTTTTTGGTAAGTATTGTTTAAGTAATTTCCCACCCACCTCCACGCACTCGAATCTGCGACCTTGCACAATTATTATTAAATAATATAGAGGCAAATCTGTCCACCAAATTACAAAGGATACGAGAAAGGCCTTAGCAAGGGATAGGCTAACAGGTCTAACCTTGCGAACCGGTGGCTTTTGATTAATTGTCATCAAGCAATGTGGCTAACTAAGTCGTAGCCCACAATGAAGACATGTCGTGTAACTGGGGGACGAAATTGCTGCTACCATAGATTTGTTGAGAGAAATAAATCAAGAGAGAAAACGAAAGCATGAAAGGTAAAATGGCGAAGATAAGAGACTTAGAGAAAGATCCAATTTTTTGTCCTGTTAAAGATATACAAATGTTTATACCAAATGCACTCTCCTTCTTTGTTGTTTCATCACACATTCCGGTGTTCTTTAGAAATTATGTTCCGTACTTCTAACAAAATGTTGAGCTAGAATCATTATCTTGAAATCAAGAAACAGAATGCTGTTAAAGAAATGTGAGAAAAATCACAGGCAGCATATGTTCGGTCAAGAGTTGAGAGCCTCATGATCTTGGAGATTCACCCTCATGGCTTCCTTTCTTTTTGGAAAATAATCCTCCAAACAAGGGGATTAGAGGCTTCCTTTTGGTTTGCTTTCCAAGCGAAGGGGGTGTGACTAGCACTTCACCAATATCTTTGCTAACAATCACTCTAGCTAGTGAAGGAGGACTTGCAAACTTGACAGACCTCCTCTTTAGAAGCCCTAACTCATCCTCTGTTTCGGCCCTGGCAACGTCAACTTTGCTTGTATTTTCGACGAAGTTGAGCTCCTCAATCTCAGGATCAATTAGCTGGTTTGGGGGTTCTCTTGCCTTCAACTTGTTTAGCTCCCTCTTTGTTTGTTCAAGCTCTTGTTGAAGAGATGTAAGGCAATATGCCATGAAACTACCTTCTTCTTTTGCTTTTTGGAGGCTTTGCTTCGTCTCCTCGAGCTCGGCTGCTACAGCTCCGACTCTGGATTGGTGTTCCCCATTTTCACTCGCCCTAATTTGCACCTGTCTCTAGAAATTATCAGATCGGTGGCTATATATGTATGTCCTACTTAGCTGCATGTACTTATCGTCTCCATAATTATCAATCTATCGCACCCAATTTTGATTAACAACGTAGCTAATGTTCAGTCATTTTGCCCCTTTCTTGTTGAGAAAAGTATATCTTGATTTCACGTAGAATAGCTCTACGGAGTCTAAGAAGTAGATGACAGCTGCTTAAAGTCACTGTGACGAAGCGGATTCTTCATTTACGAAAAGGGTCCCGTCAATTTTTGTATATCTCACGCAAGTTTATTTCCAAAAGATTGAGGAGTGCTGGTATTATTTTTTAGCATATTCAAATAAACAAGTACAAGTAATCTAACATGAAAATAAATCATAATTGTACAACCATGATTTGCACCTTCGTCCATGTTGTTGGTGTGCTAGATGTTCTACTCTCTCCACATATCTGAATGCTCGCTCTCCACAGATCTGGACGTTCCCTAGCTTTGGCCATTTTTAGTTTATTTACAAATAGACTTTTATTCATCAAAAATATTATTATGTGGATAGGGCAAAAGTAAAATTTTGGAACGAAAAAGTCAAATAGGTTGACTTCACGCGACACACGTCCCATGACCCGCGAGTTGGCGTGACGCATGGCAGGGTCACCAACATCGGTCATCACAGCCCTATAGGTGGGTATATAAATACGAAATCACCCAGAATTGAAGTTCGAGGAACGCCAAAAAAGAGAAGACATTGGAAACGAGACAACACATAAAATTGTAGAACTATTTAGGACCGCGCCATTGTTAGGGTTTAGATCATACTATTACACCCAACAATTCATATTCCTTTGATTGGTTAACAAACAAAACCAAATACAATTGAAGCTTTATGGTCGATGAATTTCATGATTATGACCAAAACCAATCCAACAATGACCCGTTATTCGACCATGTTACCATAAACAATTTATCAAAAAACTAACTCTAATCACAAGTCACAACTATGGAGAAGATGACAGATTTCCTAAACCCTTCTTTGCCCAAGCGATTTCATCCTAATTGAAAAAGGTTTCTTGCAATACCAAAGTAAATATGACTAAAAGGTTCAAACATAAAATTTTTGGCCTTAAACTCGCAGCTAGATTGTCTGATACCTCATGTTGACATATTCAAATAATCGAATGCTAGTCTAATGAGAATATATATAAAGCATGATACTAGTCTAATGAGGATATATATATATATATATATATATATATATATATATATATATATATATATATAAAGCATGATTGTATAACCCTGTTTTACCACCTTCGGCCATGTTCATGGCGTGCTAGGTATACTCTCTCCACAGATCTATAATGCTCTCCTTCTTGGATGAAAAGCCTGGTTGAAAAGCCTGGTAGGGTGCGAGTACAGACCTAGTCATGCTTTTATAACACTCACAGTAGAGTTCAAATTCATCATGAACTACTTAGAAATAGGCTCTATCACTTTCTTCCATCCTTATCTTACACCATATCACGGGTAAGGTAAGGTGTATCATTATTTCATGTGTATCAATTACTAACCGTCAGATGAGATCACATCTATGTCTTGCTTCGTCGAGCAACAACAAATCCGATTTTTTGGCAAACTTTCCATATCAGGTCACAAAGGATAGTTCTTTCGACATTAGTACAATCTGATTATAGTGAACAAACCAATTGCCACTCGTGTACCAAAATGCTGTGCATTGAGTACAAAGTGAGGAAAACTTGTACGGAAAGTGTCCAAAACTTCACAGTTTATAGACTTTGGAGCGTGTATTAAGACAGTCTCAACCATTAATTATCCATTTCGAAACCCATTTTGAGGAGGAAAAAACCAGATTGGCACATGGTGATTATCTGAGCACGCTATCGAGTGAGCATTTTTCTTCGATTAATGTGGATTTTGTTCTCCAAAACCCTAAATTTGATTAAGGTGACAAACATGCTTGTAGCCCTCTATGATATGAACCTGCCATGCAACATATTATCAGAACTGCAGTACATGTAGGTTGGAAAGATGTTACCTCCTTGAGCTTGTTGGCGTAGACCCCGCCAGCCAAAACCCTCTCTCCGAACAGCGTCACGGCCTCTTTAACCGACCGGAACGGTCGCCGCGTGTCGATCTCAACCCGCCCTCTCACCACCAACCCCTCCTCGTTTTCCATGCCACCAACTATGGGCTTTTGGTGAACTAGAGCTCCCCTCTCCAAATCTCTGCTTATACCACGTGCATGTACAGAGAAAGAGATGGAGACGGAGCAAATATTAATTTGACGAAGAAGGTGGCTGCAAAGGTATGTATTTAGAGAAGCTGGAGAGGTCGTTAACGATGGTTGGAGGAAGTTCTTGATTACTTATTACAGGAAGTTAATAAAATCATGGGGGTTCATATCTTCGCGTCCACTTCACTGGAATTCTGTTAATTGACGCTGATTGTTGGTGGTTACGCCATCTTAACTTTAAAAAGTGATAATTTAACTTTAACATTTTACTGCTTGAGTTTCATAATGATTGCTAACGTCGTTAGACTGTCAGTGCAGCCTTCATAATCATTGCCAAAGGTTTAAGCGGAGATGGCTTTTTCAAAGCTCATTTACCGTTTCTCTTATCTAAACTCAGAAAAGTCAAGTCGCTTTTTATAGATTAATGTAAAGTATTAACGCTAGCTATTATTCTTTTCGTTCATTTAAAATAAAAAATATTTCAAATGCATATAACTAGGGGGGGTAATTTTTTGCTTTCAATTATCCAAAATGATTAGATGAGTGCAATTCGTTATGCCCTATGTGTAGTAGCTAACTTGCTTATCTATTTTTGTTACCGGAAAAAAATGAAACATTATATCCTGAAGTAATTAAGTACTAAAACTCGTGAGGTTTTTATTTCTTAAAGTTGCCTTCTTTCTCAAAAATGTGAACGGGATAAAAAGCCTACGAGAAGATCACCTTTTAAATGGACACTACGGGCATTATGAGCATAATAATAGTTTTCCATTTTTTATGTTGGGACTATGGAAATTAAAACAAGAAGCATATACATAAACCAGGCTAACGAAAATATTCAAAAGAATCTAATTCTTTTATTTCATTTTATTGTCGTTAAGAACAAATCGTTAAAAGGTTAGTCTTAATGTCAAAGCACGCATGGCTTTTATCAAAATAATGTGCAATTACGAAGGCTGTGGTACAGTTATATCAAAGCACACATTATTTTGGGAGAAGCTTGTGATACCCCGAAAATACCAAAAATTAATCTAACCGTGAGTTTGATTAATTAAGGGGTACTATTTTTATTAAGTAACAATATGTTGGTGATGATTAAGTGGTTAGGGAGCTAAATAGGGGGTTAGTGTGGTTTTGGGGGTTAAAATATAATTTTGGAAAGTTAAGGGGGCAAAAATATAATTTTGAAAAATATGGTGAACGGGATGCATATTTTTATTAAGTAGCATCATTTTGATGATAATGAGGTGTTAGGGGACTAAAGGAGGGTTATGATGATTTTGGGGTCAAAAGTATAATTTTTCTAAAGTTGTGGGGGCCAAAGTGTAATTTTAAAAACTTTGGGAGGCCAAAGTGCAAATTTTGAATATTTGCAAGAGGTCTCACAAGCTAGGGAGAAGCTGATCCGAATGTTGCCACCTCCTAGTTAAGTTATGCTGACTAAGTGTAATGAATTATAAAATACTATGGGACATGGATTAATGAAAAGGAAATTATAAAAGAACTTTGGGGGTGAAAATGCAGAGAAAAGAAAACTTTGGAATAGTGATCGAAGAACAAGAACAGAGAGGGCCCAGCGGGAAGAAAAAGGAAAGAAAAAAAAAGAAGAAAAAAGAGGAGGAAGAAGGAGGAGGGGAAGAAAGAAAAAAAGGGAGAAAAATCGAAACCCATCAGGGTATGAATCTTGAACCCTAATTGCGAATTTATGGAATTAGATTAAATTTGGGTTGAACGTATGTGACATAGATATGTATATATATGTTTCGGTTGAGTATAGAATCGGAGATGGGAAAATTGTAATGAATTCTTGTTGTAATTATGAATATGAGAATTTAGAATGGAGAAAGAAGAGAAAATGGGTAGGGTTTACATTTGGTGTGTGTTTGGAGGATTTAGAGTAGGTGTTCTTCGGGTTTGAGATGGGTTATGGATTTTGTGTGTTTAATTAGGTCTAATGGTGTAAATTAAGTGGGTTTAGGGTATTAATGTGAAGTTTGTAATGCAATTAAGTGATTAAGGTGTGTAGAAATGAGAGATTCATGCGTGGGTGTGAGTGGTGTGCTTGATGTGTGACGGTCTGAAGGAGGAAGACGAGTGTGCGTGGCCAAGGTGTGTTAGTGTGTGTAGTGATTTGAACAGTAGATGTTTTTGTCGCTAAAAACAGGAAATTAAGTGAATAGTTTCTAATCCGAATTATTAAAAATATCTAGAGGTAGATTTAGCCAAAGTGAAAAAAATACCCCATGTATTTTTATGAGACCTACATCATGGAAAATTTTCAGATTTTTCTGAGGTCAGGAATGGGGTTAACCGATGCGGGAATTTTAAAACTTTACAGTGGAATTTAAAATATCAAACGAGCGCGGTTTCACGCAAAACTTTTATGGGAACCCTAGGATGTTGGGAAGTTCCATTTCCCAATATTTTGGGTCATTCCGAACTCGTTACCTATTTTTGACAGAACGGGCTTTTAAGCGCTCGGTCCGAACACCGGTTCGGAATTTTTGAGCGAAAATTTTGTAAAATACTTTTTAACTCAAGAATGAATTCAGGAGGCTTAAAATAGCATTTTAAAGTATTTTGAAATTTTTCTGATGTTGGGAACCCTCAGGGGGCATTTTGGTAATTTACTACCCGGAGATGGGTATTTTGGTAATTTTTTCGATAAAGTTTTTCAAATGACTTTTTAGTCTGAGAAGGGTTGTAAAACACCTGAAAGGTTATTTTGAAGCTGATTCGGGACATTGCGGTGATAGTGAACCCCCGGGGGCATTTCGATAATTTGTCGCCCAGATGGAGTTTTTTGGTAATTTTTTTATAAAACACTTTGAAGGACTGTTGGTTTGGGAAGGGGTGTAAGACATTCAAAAAGTTATTTTGAAGGGATTTTGAGATTTTTGTTGGGGCGATGGCCGCCAAGAGATATTTTGGTAATTTCATATAAGCTGAGGGGTATTTTGGTAAATTTTTTCCCTTTAAAATTTTTGAGGGACTATTTGTCCTATAAATGTTGTAGTACGTCTAAAAGGTAGTTTTAAAGCGGTTTTGGGGTGTTGGTGGTGTAGCGGCCATTAGGGGGTAGTTGGGTAATTTGTCAGGTTGACGCCAAAATTTAGCGAACTCACGTAATCTAGCATTCGGGGTGGTGGGAAGTAAGGAATGGTGTTAATACGTTGAAATAATGAGATAGTGGTTATTGCTAATGCGTTGGTAAGCTTGGTTAAGGATCCAATTATTGGATCAGATTAACAAACTGTCGTAAGATGCTATAAATGATTAAATGGGAAGGGATAGAATAAGGAGTGCGTATATGTTGAATGATGTCTAACAAGTAGAGTATGATTTGACTAGGTGATGCAGCTTGTCGCGATCATAGATTGTGAGTTGCTTCGGCTTTTAAGCCAATCAAGTAAGGACAATGCGGTTCTGATATGCTAATTCATTGTTCGATTAACATGCCATGTTGATGACGTATTTTTAAATTCTTGTCGTTATGATTGGACACTGGTAGCCATTGTGACTGGTATATGCATATTTAAATTGTGTTGTTGAGGACTTAGGGTAAAATAAATTTCCTTGGTCCGCCTGTTGATGGAATTTAGCGAGGATAATGGGTGTCCTAGTATGCTATGATTCGATTCAATTAGCATACCCGAAGTGGATGATGATGTCGCGTAGGGGTAATCGCGTGGTTGTTGTTAGATGTCGGTAATTATTGATAGCCGATATCTCTTCTCTTTGAGAACACCATTGAAGACTTGTGGCAAGCTTCTCCCCAGTCCGCCCTGTCGTTGAAGATGATGTTGTTGAGGTCGTTGCGTGTTGTTGTGAAATGTTGGCACTTATTGGTAGTCGGCATTCCTCTTATGTAAGAACATTATTGAGGGCTTGGGGTAATCTTCTCCCAAGTCCGCCCTGTTGATGATGTTACATTGAACTCTTGTTGTTAAATCTGAACACCGGTTGATCTTCTGATCCGGTATTCCTTGTTGAGCTGTGTTGTTAAGGACATAAGGTGGAATAATTTTTCCTTAGTCCGCCCCGCTGTTGGAGTCATGTTGCTTGGTTGTAAGGTGGTTAGGGAAAGCACTCTAGATGAGTTCCCTGCCTATTGATAGTGTCTCTTTTAATTACTTGAAACTGAGATGAACATCCCATAAAATGGGACATCTATATGAGGAGGATGGCCTGTGAAATTTGATCACTGGCAAAGAGGATGTAGGGGGCGCTAGTCAAGTCTGTCATGTCTGGTCGAGTCTGGTCTGTCGTATCTGGGTTGCATTGCATTTGATTTTCTTTTGATGTTAATGATTTTAATGACTTGTATTTCTTTGATGTTTATCTTTTCAATTTCCTATTTTAGTGTTCACTTGTATAGTCGGTCAGTCATTCAGTCTGTCGGTCAGTCAGTCAGTCTTGTCTATGAGGAAGTGGCAATAATGCTGTTCTGTTGGGCTTTAAAGCCGCTTAGTCTAACGAAAGAAAAATTATCATTTGACAAGTTATGTTGATGCTGAAATTTATTGACTACTCTTGATTCATTGTTATTGTTGAGATGATTATTATTCCTCCGAGTCTCTTGAATCATTTGTACGCGATACTCCTCGTGTTGTCTTTACTGGGCGATTTGCGCTCACTCCTTATGTTGTATTGTACAGGCTATAAGGTCGATCAAGGAGAACCCTCTAGAAAAGGGAAGAGAAACAAGCTAGAAAAGTTGAGCAAGGGGATAAGTTGTATGAGGTAAGACAAGCTAGAAATGGTGAGATAAAGTTTGAGCTGCGAGATAGGTTGATAAGGGTCACACGACTACAGTCGTATATTAGGTTGTAACAATTTATGTTGTTTAGAGATTGAAAGTCTTCCGCTGCAGTATGATATATGTTTGTAAGAGAAATTTTGTAAGGACGCATTTTGAAACATCTATTAATGATGTATGAGTATGAGAATGTAGTTGCTCTGTATTTCAACACATATTTTAAATGTAATTATGGTCGATAACTCAGCCTGGTGACGTTACTTGGGTTGAGGGAGTCGCAAAGCTATATCTACTTTAGCAATGCAGCAAGCCTTTTAAAAGTCTTATTCATAATAAAATAGACCATAGAAGCTAGCCAAGGAAAAAAGAAAGATGTGAAACGTAATATATCAAAACTAATTGGATGTTGTTGTTTTGTTTGATTTGTTTTTAATAACTTCTGTTAGAATTGTTGCAAGAAACAGGCAAGAACAATTCCAAAAATATAATACAAAACAGCTGGCTGAGGCACGAACTAGGTCGCTCTCTTAAGACGATTCGCGCCCTTTCGGAGAATTACCACCGGTGCAGCAAGGTTATCGACGCGTCGCCTCCGGGATACAACAGCCTAGCTTTCACTTTTGTTTCACTCGTAATTATGCATAAACGAATGAAGCAGAAGCTTCACTCGATACCTTACCAAAATGCCCACAAGTCTAAGTGTTTAGAAATCAAAAAAGAGAGTTTGAGAGTTGTGTTGGAAAGTGAGGAAGAGGTCACCTTTTATAGGTGAAGAAAAATAGCTGTTGAAAATCTGTTACAAAGAAATAAATCCAAAATTCATTTTAGAAATAAAATGCTGCAGTAAAAAATATGACTGTTGAGCAATAAAAGAAAATGTGACTGTTGCCCAACAGCTATATTTTGCAGTATAAATAGTCACTCCATAGTCCCACATGAGTTCTGGGGAGAGGCCGGAATGCTGCCACAGTGCATCCAGAAATCTCATAAGCTCGTATCTCCCCCACTTGTCCTTCCCCCTTGCCCGTGCGAGTCTTAGACTCAAGCACATCTTACTTAAAGGTCAAGGAGTGTCATTTTATATACTTCTTAAAGTCCTTTACAGTAGTCAATGTGGGACAAAAACTTTCCAAAAGTTTAAGTATGTAAGAAAATTTTCACTTTCCATTTTCAAGCAATATGGGACTAAAGTACTTTATGGTTTTACTCAAAACTTCAATGCTTTTTCAAAACCAATCTTGAAAACAAAGAGAATTTTTTGTTAAAATACTCCAACAATCCCCCACTTATTTTAATAAAAAAATTCACAACTTAGACAGTGGGCAAAAGGTGAGAGTCTCATGCATTGTGAAAATGGCTTTGCCTTAAAACCTTCACTTAGTGTTTCAGTCTTCCCGTATTAGAGCCAAAGTGGACTCAGCCTTGAAATGATGGCTACTTAAGGATACGTAGAAGACATCACACACATGAAACTCAAGGTATCCTATACCAAGCTTCATAAGCCAACATGTTATGGTCATGTGCTTTATCCCAGTTTTCATGAGTGCTCTAGAGAATTAGCCCGATTCTCATAGGAAACGGCCTCACTTCCACACTCATATAGGTGAGTCTATCAAGGATGCTCTCGTAACTATTACATCCCACCCGTATGGGCTATAGAACTTATTAAGAGTTTACAATGAATCTCAACCTCCAATATCATTACGAGAAACATGTACTCACACCATAGGGAGGGAAATTATCATAAGACAAAAGTAGTACATGTACAATACCAGTCACTCTATAATTCGTTGGTCTCCTTACCTAGTTCTTGGGATTTCCAGTCCCTAGGAGGTTGTATCCTTATAGGTGACTTATACATTCTTGGGCTTAAGTCTCATCCCCCTCGATGTATACCAGATCTTTTCTCTAGCTAGAGCTTTTGTAAGTGGATCATCGAGATTATTGCCTGATCTCACATAATCAATATTGATCGCACCTTTGCTAAGGTATGATCTCACAGTACTGTGTTTTCTTCTAACTGATCTGGATTTTCCATTATAATACCTACTTTGCACTCTGCCAATGGCTGCAGTGCTATCACAGTGAATCAAGACAGGTGGCATTGGTTTTTCCCACATAGGCATCTCGAACAATAGATCTCGCAGCCAACCTGCTTCTTCACTTGCCGAAGACAAGGCAATTAGTTCGACTTCCATGGTGGATTTGGAAATTATCTGTTGCTTCTTGGATCTCCAACATACAGCTCCGCCACCTAATGTAAACACATAGCCTGTTGTTGACATGGAATCTCCAGATTGAGAATTTTAATCTACATTACTAAAACCTTCAAGAACAGCTGCTTGCCTTTGATACATCAACCCATGGTTAATAGTTCTTTTAAGATAACCCATAACATGATACATGGCATTCCAATGTTCAAGACTAGGTTTACTTGTAAATCTACTAAGAACACCAACAGCGTATGTGATATTAGGCCTTGTGCAATCAGTAGCATATCTAAGACTACCAATTATACTTGCATATTATTTTTGATTCATAACATCAACATCAAGCTCAGTAGGATAAAAATGATTTTGAGGATCAAAAGGAGTGCATGCAGCTTTGCAATCAAAATATTTGTATTTCCTCAACATTTTCTCAACATAATGAGCTTGATCAAGAAATATGCCATCACGAGTTCTAGTAATTTTCATGCCTAGAATCACATCAGCTTCACCCAAATCTGTCATTTCAAAATTCTTTTTCAACAAAGATTTGGTGAATTCAAAATTTTCATGCTAGTGCCGAAAATTAAAAGATCATCCACATACAAGCAAATGATAACATGCTCATTATTTTCAGATTTATAGTAGATGTATTTGTCACTTTCATTTGCTTTAAAACCACTAGCTAGAACACATTGATCGAATTTATCATGCCATTGCATGGGAGCCTGTTTCAACCCATATAGGGATTTAGTTAACTTGCACACCTTGCTCTCATGCCCTGGTTATATGTAACCTTCTGGTTGGTCCATGTAATTCTTTTCTTCCAATTCTCCATTTAAGAAGGTTGTTTTAACATCCATTTGGTGAATCTCTAAGTTATGGATCGTTGCTATAGCAATTAAAAGCCTAATGGATATTATTCTAGTGACTGGTGAGAAAGTATCAAAAAAGTCAATATCCTCTCGTTGTTTAAACCCATTTGCAATCAACCTTGCTTTAAACTTGTCAATTGTACCATCAGGTTTAAGCTTCTTCCTTAGAATCTATTTACAACCTATGGATTTACAACCTTGAGGTAAGTCGACTAACTTCCATATTCTATTAGCCATTAGAGACTTTATTTCATCATTTATAGCTTCTTTCTAAAGGTCAGAGTCTGGTGAAGATAAAGCTTCTTTTAGGGTAATAGGACTTCCCTCAACATTATATACAAGGTAGTCAGGGCCAAAGTCTTTATCTACCCTTGCACGTTTGCTCCTTCTATGTTCTTCGTTTCTTACACTAAGAGGTTGTGAGGAACTTGCCTCTTGACTAGGTTGGGATGATTCTATGGTTTTGGTTGCTTCACACCCACTATCTTTGGATTTATAAGGAAACTTATCTTCATGAAATATCACATCCATAGATTCAACCACAACATTGTTCTCAAGATCAAGACACCTATAAGCTTTACTACTAAGAGCATAACCCACAAAAACGCAACGTGATGATCTAATTCCCAATTTAGAAATTTTCGGGTCAGAAATCCTCACAAAGGCTAAGCAACCCCAAACTCTAAGGTGTTCTAAATTTGGTTTTCTATTTCTCCACAACTCATATAGAGTTTTGAGGATTTTCTTTCTAGGTGTTCTATTAAGGGGATAGTTTGCAGTCAAGAGAGCTTCATCCCAAAGATTCTTAAGTGCACCAGAGCTAGCGAGCATGGTATTAGTTAAATTGATCAAGGTTCTATTTTTCCTTTTAGCCACGCCATTAAAGGCTAGCAAATAAGGAGGGATAGTTTCATGAACTATCCATAAAGATTGGATATATGTGAGAAGGCCTAAGGAGTCATATTATATGCCTCTATCACTTCTCAATCTTTTATCTTTCTATCAAAACGATTTTCTACTTCCTTGATAAACACAGTAAGCATTTCAAAAGCATCACTTTTATTTTTCATGAGATAAACGTAACAATATCTAGAAAAATCATCAATAAAAGTGAATTTATGTAAGAAAATTTTCACTTTTCATTTTCAAGCAATGTGGGACTAAAGTACTTTATGGTTTTACTTAAAACTTCAATACTTTTTCAAAACCAATCTTGAAAACAAAAAGAATTTTTTGTTAAAATACTCCAACAACTTCACTAGTATCATAAACAAAAAGAAAAAGCCAAAAAAAAAAGTTGATTAAACTAGTTATATTTGCAACTTTAAAGCCAACAGGCTAAGGCCACGTTTGACGCAGATTTTTTTTCCAGTTTTTTTTTCAGTTTTGGAAACTGGAAAAAAAAGGTGTTAGGGTAACCATTTTTTTTTCCTTCTCCAATTTAAAAAACCAGTTTTTAAACTGAAGAGTAAAAAAAAAACTCCAGAAACTGATTTTTTTTTTCACTTTTGGTTTGTTTTTGGAGACCACCACTACCACCCTCCCACCGCCGGTGACTGTCGACAGCCACCTCCGGCCGCCGGCGACCACCACCGGCTACTGCCAGAGACCACCGCCGACAGCCACCGGCGACTGTCGGCAACCACCTCCGGCCGTCGGCAGCCGCCGGCCACCGGCAGCCACCACCATCGACCACCGCTACGCCCCACCACCGCCACTGCAAACCACCCAAAAAAAAAGTCAAAATAAAAAGGGTTACCAAACACCAAAAAAAAACTCAAAAAAAAAAAGGTTATCAAACACCCACTTGTTTTTGTAAAAAAAATAAAAATTAAGCTGCTCTTTAAAAACTGAAAACCAAAAAAAAAAATTTGTCAAACGAACCCTAAATACCATTGATCCCGATTATTTTTTGACCGTTAATTATGGTTGATGTGATAGAAGAAGGGGATAAAAGTGGCAAGACGTTGCTATACAATATATCCAATACATTGATCGCGAGTCATACAATATAATTTTTTTTAAAGCCAAGTTATTTATTTGGGATATAAAGAAGCTAAAGGTTATTGTGGGAAGAGAGGACACTTGCTTTATGACTACAAGGAGAATGCAAAATAGTGTCCTAGAATTCCTACTTTGATGATGTATAAGGGGCTACGATAATAATGATGCATAAGGGGTTGACAGTGCATGATTTACTTGAATCTTCTCTTTGGAGACTCTAAATATTAAGTTTGAACATGTTCATCACTTGTATAAAAAGGATCTTGAAGAAAGGCTCAACGTGCTCCGTGGTATAAGAGGTATCCTGATAGATACAAGGGTAAACTACCCTAAACTCCTTCTTAAGATTTACATTATTTCCTACCTAAAATTCAATATTTTCAATTGCATAACTGAACACCCTCACATCCGAGGAAAAAAACTATAATTGGACTCAAGTCAAGATCGTCTCTTCGTTAATATTATATGGACGACCATCCACATGGAAGGCAAACATGTTTTTTTGAGACAAGAAAAATGCCCAACACGCCACAGAGTTGCCTCAAGCACCTGTACCACCCATCACTCACAACACAATCTACCCCTTTCGCCCCATCCCCATGCACCCAATGCTCCACAGAGTAACCATCAGAATCCCCACAACTCACACCCCCAACCACCCCCCTTCCATACAGTTTTGGCACCCCTTTTCTCTCCGTTGTTGTCGCTGTTGGCACGTACCCTTCCTTTACCACCCACCATTTTCTCCCCACTAGCCTACCCCCTACCCACAGCTACATAGAGTTTGTCCCTCACCACCCCCCGACACCCTACCAGTCACATCATTAAAAGTTTGTGCCCTATCAACCCCATTCCCCAGCCACATCATCAGTACCAAATCACCACACACACACTCTAGCTAGCACCGTTGGCATCCAAATCATTGCCACCAGTCTATACTCTACTGTAGACCTTCCACCTTATAACAGCCACTTATCGTCTTTATGTAATCTCTTTGTGTGTGTGTGTGTTGTTGTTGTATTCAATGAATTTTTGTTCCAAAACACAAGTAGAGATTCATCTCTCTCTTTTTAATGTGAAAGCTTGACCAAAAAATGGTTGCTCTCCTGCTACTTTTTTGGACTATTGGAAGGATTCATCCTTCTACTGCCTTTGTTGACAAATTAAAAAATTCATCTTCCCAAAGTTCTTCTTTTGTTGACTCATGTGATGATTCATCTCCTTATGTTTAACTTACTTAGGTTCCAAGGATTCTATCCCCTTTTCCTCTGTATAAAGCCATTCGGCCAAGGCTTGAAAACACTACACCAAAAATTCCTTTGAAAAACCAAGGCACACATACACTTGCCCCAAAATTTCCTCAAACACCTTTTATAATTTTAGTACGCATATTTTGATGTTGTGTGAGTTGTGAAAGAGGAAAGTCAAGAGTGTTGTTACAGAATCTATGTTGCAAATGCGTGCAAACGAGGATTATACTATAAACTAATCCTGGGATTGCGTGCCGTGAAGCCCATCGCATCGAGCCACTGGTTGGGGGCGCGAATCAACCTTTTAAGACAAAGCTTCAGCTTGATTCTATAGCTTGGTGAGATCATTCCTATCCATCTTGTAACGTGTTACTATTTATAGTGTACTGAAATTTTCTTGTTTTGTGTTAGAAAGTGTGATTCCAATCCAAAAGAATTTTTAAAAGGATTTATTTCCATCATTCTAAAAGATTGATTTTGGAAAATGGAATTACTACTTCTCGCACAAACAAAAGTTATTCCGGACGCAAACGTTTTGATGGAAATAATTTTAAAAGATGGAAAGACATGGTTTTTGATGTCTTGAATTTTTCTAAAATCTATTTTATTTTAACTGAGCCTGTGCCAGATGAAAATACTGAAAATTTTGCTCAAAAGTTAGAAGCGTGGAAAACTGCCAACAAATTTTGTCTCAATGTTATTCGTAATGCTTTATCAGATAATCTATATGGAATTTACAATCATTTTACACTTACTAAAGCTTTATGAGATGAACTTGTCAGCAAGTATGAATTTGAGGATGAAGGGACTAAAAAAAATTAGCCGTTAACTTTTTGCATTATCAAATGACTGATGATAAAAGTATTGAAACTCAAATAAATGATTTTCAGATTATCATAGATGGTTTAGCTAAAGAGGATAACAGTTTACCTGAAAGTTTAGGACTCAATGTCTTGTTGAAAAATTGCCCGACTCTTGGAAGGAATTTAAATTGAAGTTTAGACAGAAAATACATGCAATGACTCTAAAGGAAACAATAGTCTATATCAAAGTTGAGCCTCAAAATAGAAAATTGTAAATGACAGGTAGAGCTAAAGAAATGATGTCTAAAGCTAACGTGGTTGAAGTTGGACTGGCTAAGCTCCAACAATCGCAAAATAGGGGACATGGTCATAAACCTTATGAAAGACCTCAATTTAATAACTCCAATAGAGGTCAAGTGTCTAATCCACATATTTACCAGAAAAAAGGAGAATGTTTTGTTTGTGGAAAAGCAGGACACTATGCAAATGTTTGCTAATATCGGAAAGGTGATCAACAACAACAGCCAACACCGCCACAACAATAACAGAAGGGCACCAGCAAGAGCTAGAGCAAATGTTATTGAGGCAGATGATGATATCATTGCTGCTGTGATATCAGAAATGAACTTAGTCACAGAAGTGAAAGGATGGGTTTTAGACTCGGGTTTAACTAGGAACATCTGTGCTAACTGAGATGTGTTCACCTCCTACTTAAATGTGGGGGAAGGTAGCGAAAGCGTGTACATTGGGGACAACAGGTCCATACCAGTTGTGGGAAAGGAAAGGGTAGTTCTTGAACTCACTTCAGGTAAAACCCTTTCACTTTCGGATGTGCTACATGTGCCGATGATCAAACACAACCTTGTGTCAGTTCAACTACTTGGTAAGGCCGACATCAAGACTTTGTTTGACGGAGGTATTGTTACTCTGACAAAAAATGATGTCTTCGTCGGTAAGGGGTATCTAAACCAAGGACTTTATGTACTTAATGTTACTGATTTGCTCAATAAGAATACATCGTCTACTTTTGCTTACTTGATTGACTCTGCTAATGTGTGACATGGTAGATTTGGACATGTGAATTATGTATACATGAAGAAAATGAAAGAGATAGGTTTAATATCTAATTTTCATGAGTCTAACATAGACAAATGTGAAATTTGTGCTGAAACCAAAAGTACAAAGAAAACATGTAGACCTGTCATGAGAGAAAGTGAACCACTTGATTTAATTCACAGTGATCTAGGTGTTTTAAAACTGATCATGACCAGAGGTGGTAAAAGATTTTATGTGATATTTGTTGATGATTGTTCAAGATTCATTAGACTCTATCTTTTGAGAACAAAAGGGGAAGCTCTTGAAATGTTCATGAACTATAAGTCTGAAGTTGAGAATCAGAAAGATAAGAAAATTAAAAAGCTTAGAACAGACAGAGGTGGTGAATATGAATCTAATTCTTTTGATGATTTCTATTTGCAAAATGACATTATTCATGAGGTAACTCTACCTTATTCACCTAAATCAATTGGAATTGCTGAGAAGAAAAATAAAACTCTAAAAGAAATGATGAATGCTATGCATGTTAGTTTTAGCCTACCCGCCAACCTATAGGGAGAAGCTATTCTCTGAACTATCACATACAAAATAGAGTACCCCATAAAAAGATCGGTAAAATACCTTATCAGATTTGGAAAGGTCGTGCTCCTAACTTGGATTACCTGAAAGTGTGGGGCTACTTAGTAAATGTGATGTTACCTGAGCCTAAGAAGATAAAATTGGGTTCTCGAACTTGTAATTGCTTGTTTATTGGTTATGCTTCTAATAGTATTGCTTATAGATTTCTTGTCATTAAGAGTAATGTTATGGATGCCAATACTATTATTGAATCTAAAAATGCTTCTTTCCTTGAGAATATTTTTCCTATAAAAAATAAAGTGTCTAGAACAATTGATGAGCATACTAGAACCAGTAATTCTACCGATGAAACTCTAGAATTACGAAGAAGCCAGATAAGAAAAACTGAAACTAATTTTGATAATGACTATTATGTGTATCTTGTCAATGATGGACCACTGTCATATCATGATGTTATAGTTTCTATATATGCACCCTTTTGGAGAAAAAGCAATTAATAATGAATTAGACTTTATTATGTCTAATCATACTTGGAAACTTGTTGACTTGCCTTATAAGACTAGACCGATTGGCTGCAAATAGGTCTTTAAGAAAAAGTTGAAACCAGATGGTTCTATTGAGAAATATAAGGCACGACTGGTAGCTAAAGGTTATAAGCAAAAATAGAATGTTAATTATTTTGATACATACTCTCCTATTACTAGAATTGCCTCTATTAGAATATTATTTGTCATTGCATCCATATATAAACTTGTTGTGCATCAAATCGATGTTAAGACTGCTTTTCTAAATAGTGATTTAGAAGAAGAAATATACATGGAGCAGTTCGAGGGATATGTGGTTCCCAGACAAGAAAATAAAGTGTGCAAATTGGTTAAATCTTTATATGGACAGAAACAAGCTCCTAAACAGTGGCATTAGAAATTTGATCGCCTCATGATATCTTATGAATTTTTTATTAACAATGTTAATAAGTACATATACCACAAATGTGTACATGATAACGTTATCATTATATGCTTGTGCGTTGACGATTTTCTTATATTTGGAACAAGCATTAACATTATTCATGCTACTAAGAGATTTTTAGCATCTAAATTTGACATGAAAAATATGGGTGAAGCTAATGTGATTTTGGGAATCAATATCTTGAGACATGATGATGCTATCACATTATCACAGTCACACTTTGTTGAGAACATGCTGAGAAAGTATAAGCTTTATGATTGTTCGTCTTTGTCTTCACCTTGTGATGCAAAAATTCACCTTGTGAAAAATTATGGTGACAACGTTGTCCCAAAATGAGTATGCACAAATAATTGGTAGCCTAATGTTTCTAATGAATCATACTCGTCCTGATATTGCATATACAATTGGCAGATTGAGTAGATAAACTCATAATCCTAATAAGGAACATTGGAATGCAATATCCAGGTTGTTGAGGTATTTGAAAGGCACCATTGATTATGGACTAACATATTGTGGTCATCCTTTTGTAATTGAAGGTTATTGTGATGCTAACTGGATTTCAGATTCAGATGAGTTGAAGCCCACTAGTGGATACGTGTTCCTACTAGCTAGAGGAGCAATCTCTAGGAATTCGTCCAGGCAAACAGTTATCGCTAAATTCACAATGGAATCAGAGTTAATTGTCTTAGAGAAGGCGTGTGAAGCAGAGTGGCTCAGAAGTTTCTTGGTTGATATACCTTTATGGAGTAAACCTTGTCCATCTGTGGTGATGCATTGTGATTGCCAAGCTGCCATTGCTCGAGCCAAAAGCAAAATATATAATGGAAAAAGTTGTCACATCCGGATGCGGCATGCTACTGTGAGATAACTAATTAAGAACGGTACGTATCAATGAACTTTATAAGGTCAAAAAGGAACTTGGCTGATCCTCTGACTAAGCCACTAGGGAGAGATAGGATTGTACCCAAATTCAAAGATGAAATGACAGATATCTAACCTGCTGTGATCGGAGATCCCGTGAATGAGGTTCAATAGGTAATAACGAAGTCATGGAGTCCGATGGGCACTGTCACTTTGTGTATATCCTTTAAGGCGTGAGGTCCTTAAGGAAGAGTCTATCCCTATGGCGTATGACAGCGATCGTTGCAGTGTATGAGGATGAGTATATAGCTCTTAATCGGTCCATAGTCCCAAATTATTGGGATGGGTGTTCAGTTGCAGCACATTCCCTGATGGATACCATCTATATGTGTATGAGGTTGAGCCGCCTCTATGGGACTTGGGATGTCGCTAAAGTACACAAGAAAATCCAGGCACGATGCATGGCCATTTGGCATCAACCGGCAAGAACAACCCTGACTAAAGATATTATGTGAGTGGTGAGTATGCACAATTCACAACAACAAAATCTAGTTAAAAGAGTACTCACTAAACCATTGTATTTTAGTGAATTCCTACTCGTTTATCCTAGGAAAAGTTCAATTCACGTGACACTTTGCCGATGCATAATTTTTCGTTTCCTCTTCCTTCATTGAATCTGTGTTTTGAAACATGTGGGGAATTGTTGTATTCAATGAATTTTTGTTCCAAAACACAAGTAGAGATTCATATCTCTTTTTTTGGTGTGAAAGCTTGACCAAAAATGGATGCTCTCTTGCTGCCTTTTTTGGACTATTGGAAGGATTTATCCTTTGGCTGCCTTTGTTGACAAATTGGAGAATTCATCTTCCCAAAGTTCTTCTTTTGTTGACTCAAGTGATGACTCACGTGTGTGTGTGTGTGAGAGAGAGAGAGAGAGAGAGAGAGAGAGAGATGAGTTTTACAGTGCCCGTGTGTGTGTGTGTGAGAGTTATGAGAGTGAGAGAGAAAGGTGGTCGGTGATGGTGATAAGGATTGGGGGAGAGAAAGGCACGGGAGGCGGGAGTGGGGCTGACAGTGTGTGTGTGTGTGTGTGCGCACGAGTGGTGGTTGATGGGGGATGGAAGGTGGGCGACTATGGTGCGTAGGTGTGTGTGCATCTGTTGGTGAGTGATGGGGGTGGGGGACAAGCATATACTGGACTTTTCAAAAACCTCTAGTGCCTTTTAAAAGCCAGTCCAATAGGTGGTGAGTAGATGTTCGAGTCTTACTAACGTGTCAAGGATTTTCTACATCTCAAATGGGTTAGCAAAAAATCTAGAAGGCCTCAGCTTTTTGTTCGCGATCCATCAATTTTCGCATTCAATATTTTTGAGGAAGATCGATGAAGTAAAAACGTCATAAGTTAGGCAGATGAGCAAGATTTCTATCTACCACCAAAAGAAAAGTCAATAAGGTTTCTGGTCATAATGATTTTGGTAAAGGCTATCCTTATAGGATAATTGACATTCTACTAAGTTAAGGGTTTATATTTCATTGCATCGAATGAATAACATTGAGATTGTTGAAACGATTACAACAATTATCGTGCTACCACGTAACACGTAATGGGTTCGAAAACATACCGTACGAAGTCTCCGAAAATTCCGACGTAGGATCCTTGTTGTTACGAGCCTCCAACACGCTTGATCTTTTTCGCAGGTACGAAAACGGCTACTAGAGTCGAGTTCTTCGTCCACGAACCAAATCCTAGAGCTTGGTGATTGCTCTAGAGAGAGTGCTATAGAGAGAGGGATTATTGCTATGACTTCTTTTTTTTATTGGGATATCTCTAGCCTTTATATAGAGATACAATTAGAGACTGACTTTACCTCCAACTCTTAGGAGATAAAGATGTATTTACCTCAAACACTTAGGAGATAAATATCCTCTAATTAACTGTAATTATCCAGACTAACAAATACACATTATCTGTTAGTGGGCGGATAATGGGTCCATTGACCCAATTTATTAACAGCTCCCACTCGCCCACACACAGGGCAAATAAATCGTAGTCCCTCTTTATCTCTCGTCCACTCATCTCCTCATACAGGAAATGGAACGTGCGACCTACGAGAAAGGATGTCCAGTTGAGGAGTATTGTATTAAGTTATCACCAAACTAACACAATACATCACTCCAATAAATCTCGTATGTACCCCAGATAGTTCAACTACACCAGATTAAACACTCTCAAATCCCTCATAATGAGCAGTGTTAAACCTCTCATATGTTATGTATTCATGACTCATATCGAAACGAAAATCGACAAAGTCGCCCGGGCTATGAATCACACAACATGATGTAATATTGAACTTTCTTCCCAAAGCCCTCATGTCATTCCAATTAGACCCAACCGCTTTCCTAGACATGCCCCGCGAGACCGCATCATCCATGATCCAAGGGTACATGCTAAAGTAGCGACATTGAGTATCCTCTTCATGACATAGTCTAAGGTGAAAAGGGTACCATATATGATCAAAAATTTTGATCCAAGTGGCTCACACAGTGACGAAGCAGGGATTCATTCGTCACTCCCACTGTCGGTCTGCATTTAGCACATGCAGTATGATTTGCATGCTATGGCGTAACCCTCAAGGGCGTGTCACATAAATGTATAATAAATACGCCATACGAATCTAAGTCTAGTCGCTGTACAAGCGCCTAACCTGAGTTTTTCAGCCCAGTCACTCTCATAGTGCCTGCCTGAAATCTCACATTCGGCTGTAAACAGGCTACATAGAGTTGTGGAGATACTCTATGATCGACCTACATTTATTAGGTCTCATCTTAGCTCCAACTAAGGCGACATGTTTGCTTTATAAGCTGTATCATCTTATTCGCCCACTTGGCGCTTAAGACAATTATGTCTCATCTTGCTCGCTATCTTAGCGCCAAGGTGAATTACCCGTGTGAGTGGGTCAATTCGAGCCTGGTGACACTCTCAATAAGGATGTATATGTAATCACAAAGATTATCCATTCATTCCAAAATAAACTCAAATCAAGGAATGAAAATTTAATATAATAAATGTCAAGCACATAAGATGCCATAAACATATCAAAACCTACGTAGTCCCATACTCCTAATGTGAGAAAGGAAAACATCTCTAGCAATGGGCTTGGTCAAAGGATCAGCCACCATTCTGCCAGTAGGTATATGTTTCATGGTCACCTCTCCTTGCGCAACTAAAGTTCTAATGAAGTGATAACGAAGGCCTATGTGTTTGATATTTGGGGTCCTTTACAAAATCTAGGGCAGCTGTATTGTCACAGTGAACAGTGACAGCCTCATCTGCATGAGCTGTAACCCCTAAAGACTGTAAGAATGACCTCAACCAAACAGCTTCCTGGACTGCTGCTGAACAAGCAACATACTCCGACTCCATCGTGGATAGGGCGATGCAAGTCTGTTTCTTGCTGCACCAAGAGATAGCTCCACCTCCTAGTATGAATGCATAACCTGAAGTGGATCTGCGCTCATCTCTATCACCACCCCAATCAGCATCGCTGTATCCTCTCAGTCTCAAGTCTCCACCATGATAACACAGGACGAGATCAGCGGTTCCACGCAAGTATCGAAGGATCCTCTTCACCGCATTCCAATGAGCGGGTCCAGGATTACTCTGATAACGACTCACCATTCCAACGGCATAGCAGATGTCTGGACGCGTACACAGCATAGCGTACATCAGACTTCCTACTGCAGCCGCGTAAGGCACTTTGGACATCCGATTCTTTTCCTCATCATTCTTTGGGCATTGGTCTGTGGTTAAAGTACACGCCTTGTCCATTGGAGTGTCTATGGGTTTTGAGTTATGCATACGAAATCGTTCAATGACTTTCTTGATGTATGTCTCTTGAGACAAACCGAGAAGTCTCTTTGGACGATCACGTATGATTTTAACCCCGAGCACATAATTAGCTTCTCCCATGTCCTTCATCTCAAAAGTTGAGGACAACCACTGCTTAGTGGCGACAATGGAACTCATGTCATTTCCAGCTAAAAGAATGTCATCCACATACAAAGAAAGGATTAGAATATTTTTCTTGGATCGTTTTACGTAAACGCAATGGTCTTGTTCAATCATTTCAAAACCTATAGAGGTAATGGCATGATGAAACCTAAAGTACCACTGCCTAGACGATTGTTTGAGACCATATATAGAACGTTTGAGACGGCAAACTTTGCGCTCATGTCCTTTGACTTCAAAACCCTCGGGTTGAGCCATATAAATCTCTTCGTCTAGTTCTCCATTGAGAAACGCAGTCTTAACATCCATATGAAAAAGTTCTAAATCCTGCTGGGCGACAATAGCTAGGATCAGACGAATTGAAGCAAATCTCACCACTGGGGAGAAAGTATCTTCATAGTCCACACCCCGCAGTTGGGTATAGCCTTTCGCCACAAGACGTGCCTTATACTTGTCGATTAACCCATCTACCTTGCGTTTGACTTTAAAAACCCACTTGTTTCCAATAGTCTTGCGCCCTGGCGGAAGGTCAATCAACTCCCAGACTCGATTCTTTTCCATTGAGCTTAACTCATCCTTCATTGCAGCCATCCACTCATTTCTAGCAGATGAAGATAAGGCTTCTTCCACAGAAGTAGGCTCGTCCTCATCATTTGGAGTGCACATAAGAATTTCTCCGTCAATCTCAAAACGACGACGTGGAACTCTTCCTCGTGCACCTCTACGCAGTTGAGAATCTTGTTGACCTAATGGTCCTTGTGGTGTGCTCCCACTGTCTGGGATACTCCCACTAGGTTGAAGGTCACTTACACTATCTTCAGCGACAACCAGATGAGGAACTAATTCCCCACCTTCGCTTGAAGATGGTAAAGTGGGTTCAACCTCCTCTAACTCATAGAGGTCAAGATTCTTACTCGCATCTCCAATGCTAGGAAAATCACTCTCTATGAAATCGACATCACGAGACTCTATTTCAGTCCTTCCACCATTTGGATGTTCACCATACATTACATAGCCTTTAGAGTTTTCAGAATACCTTAGAAAGATACTCTTCTTTGCTCTAGGCCCTAGTTTCCCATACTTATGAGAAGTACTGTGAACATAACCTGCTGAGCCCCATGGGCGCAAGTTATCCAAATTTGGCTTTTGGTCATTCCAAAGCTCATAAGGGGTGGATTTGACTGACTGTGAAGGCACACGATTAAGTATATAGGCTGCAGTCAAAAGGGCATCCCCCCAAAAAGATATAGGAAGGTTTGCTTGCGCCATCATAGACCTAACCATGTCTAACAATGTTCTATTCCTTCTTTCCGCAACACCATTTTGTTGTGGAGTATTAGGAATAGTAAGTTGCCTGCGTATCCCCTTTTCCTCACAAAACTTCTTGAAGTGATCTGACAAATATTCGCGTCCTCGGTCAGTGCGAAGAGTTTTTAAATTCTTCTCTTCTGATTCTCAACCTCAGCTACAAAGCGTTTGAAACAGTCCAAAGCTTCGTAGCGGTGAGATATCAGATACACATAACCATATCGCGTATAATCGTCTATCAGTGTAAGGAAATAAGAGGCGCCATGGCGTGCCTTTACACTCATAGGTCCGCATATATCAGAGTGAACTAGCTCAAGTGGTTGAGTTGCTCTCACAGCCTTTCCAAAAGGCTTCCTGCATGCTTTACCGGCCAAACAAGCCTCACAAGTTTGTAGATTGACTTTTGCGAGTGGGCCTAAAAGGCCTTCTCTAGCCAAACGAGTCATTCTATCTTGGCCTATGTGGCCCAGTCTTGCATGCCAGGTGGTAGAATCATTCACAATATTATCATTCACCACATAAGAATAAGAAGACTGAGAATCAATTAAATCCAATTGAAAAAGACTATCCATGCGAAAACCATGTCCGAACAAAACATCATCCAAAAAAATGTCCAACTTATTACCCCTAAAAATAAAGGAAAAACCACTGTCTAATAAAGCAGTAACTGAAAGTAGATTAAGCCGAACTGTGGGTGCATATCGCACATCCTCTAGAATCAATGTGCGCCCAGTGCGCAACTTGAGCTGGTAAGAACCAACCCCTAGCACCTCTTCGGAACTATTGTTTCCCATGAAGATATGTTTGCTACCCGCTGGAATCCGGTGATAATCTACGAACCCCTCTCGATCACGTGCTACATGTTTTGTTGCACCTGTATCCACAAACCACACAGGTTGGGAATGAGCAACCATCACATGTGAGGAAACATATAACTGAGAGAGAGATTCTGAAAGTACCTTCTTCGGCTCAGTGCAATCACGAGCGAAGTGTCCTTTCTGTTGACAGTTGAAGCATTTAACTTTAGACAGATCCTTTTTCCCACCACGTTTTCCTCTCTTGCGTTTCTTCATTTTTCCTTCCTTTGGCGCAGAAGTGCTAGCCTCGCCTTTCTTACCTTTCTTACTTTGTCTTCCGCGCTTGCCATTTGCATTGCGCGATCCCCCTTGGGCGACATAAGCAAGGGTCTTGTCAGTATCTCGAGTCTCGTCCTCAAGGATGACATGCTGTGAAACATCAGAAAAGTTCTTGATGTTTTCACTGTGGGTCAATATCTGTTTCATATTGGCCCACGAGGCAGGAAGGGACCTTATGACAGCTCTGACTTGCTGCTCATCTGTGAGCGCATGGCCAGCATCCCTTAGCTTACCAATCATATTGGACATCATCCTTAGATGTTCACTCATGGTATGTTTAGGGTCTTTTGTGTACTCCTCAAACTTAATCACAAGGCTACGAAGCCGCGTAGTTGAGGTTCCACCAAAAGAGAACTTGAGCTGATCCCATAAAGCTTTGCAAGTTGGAAGTTCATCATACTGCCCAATTAGATCATTTTGCAAGCTGCTCAACAAGGTGTAGCGCGCACTACGATCTTTCTGATTCCATTTCTGGTAGGCAGTGTGGTCTCTTAGGGGTTGCGCCTCAGTTGGCGCGACCATCTCCTTGGTCAAGTGCTCCTCGAGCTCTTGTTCGTTCAGCATGAATTTCATCTTTTTGTGCCAAACGTCATAATTATCTCCGTTAAGTTTCTCACCCTTAACGAGATCAGCTATGACATTTTTGGTGGCCATTATTTTCACTACATTAGATTGCGCAAGGAAAAGACATTAATTATACATCCTTATTTTTTATTTCAAAAAATTCAAATGAAAAACATAATCCTTCCTCACATCATGAAATCGAAAATCTGCTAAGCTCGTAATCATCTCCCATGTATGTGAGTTGGGAAAAATATTTTTCAAGTAATTTTTCGCAATAAATTTCATCATCATATAAGCCACAATAAATCATCCACATGATAATTTAGAACAATATAAAATTGCACCATGCAATTAAATTTGCAAGGACTCCATTGAGCCCTATTGGCATTCTAATAACTTATGCTAAGAAAATTCTGGTTTGAATAATGTGCGTGCGAAATTACATCCCCGTACAAGGCTTTCTCGAAATATACAGGGAAATAGCAGAATACAACATCTTTGAGAATCCTACTACAAACTACTCCAATAAAACAAATGGAGATGCCGCACAACACATTATTCTCAAAAGAATTTTCTTAAAACAAGAGTAAACACATTAAACATAAGTTTCTTTAGAATGCCAATCTAATATCCATCCATTTAACCTAAAACTAGCATACTCAAATAAGAAGTTACAGGGTAATAAAATGGATGAATAGGCCACATTCTCCTCCCAAGGAAAACGGGCGACAAGGGCCTTGAAAATATAAATGGTTTAAAAGTGTGGATTTACCAAAAACCCAACAAATATACCTCAAAAGTATATTTAAACCATAACACAAATCAAGGCAAGCATGTAACAAATTAGACATAATTTATCTATGTCATATAACTCTCCAAAAATATTTATTGCTACTCACGAAGTGCAAAAAATAATATTTACGCATTATTCGTATTTTTGGGAACCACAAAAGTACTCACAAATGACCAAAAACTGAGAGATAAATCCTAAAAAATTGGCAAACAGTAAATTTATCCTTTATATGCCCTCTGAAATTAAATAAAAATTCTGTGTGTATAAAACAAAATTTTAAAGTTAATTTTTCATAGAAAAAGTCGTTTAAAAATTAAACAGAACACACACAGAGGGTATAAAGGTAAATTTAACACCACAAAAATTTTCAGAAGCGACTACAAGGCTCCACGCGCCGGCGGTGGGTCGAAAAATGGCCGGAAACAGCCTCACGCGCCTCCACGCGCCGCCATGCGCGTG
Organism: Escallonia herrerae; assembly: GCA_033070095.1. Lineage (NCBI taxonomy): Eukaryota > Viridiplantae > Streptophyta > Magnoliopsida > Escalloniales > Escalloniaceae > Escallonia > Escallonia herrerae. The sequence continues at coordinate 62,342 of JAVXUP010001837.1, read as the reverse complement.
GGGCAGCATCTGTGTTCTGGCAGGCGCGTGGTAGCACGCGCGCGTGGGCGCGTGGCGAGTTGCAGCGCCTTGGCTGCGCGCGTGAGGCGCGTGGCGGCGTTGCAGCAGCCTTGGCTGCGCGCGTGAGGCGCGTGGCGGCTGCGTGACGGCGCGGCTTGACGCGTGGTGCGCGTCTGCGGCTCGGCTTGAGCGCGTGGCGCGCGTGTAACACTGTTCATCTTCTTCGCGAAAAAACCCTAATTTTTTCAGCGCCGCCATGTCGCGATGCCAACTTTTTAAGGCCATATCTCTCTCGTTTTTAAGCCAAATAATGCGTATGATATATCGTTGGAAAGCTTATACGACATAGATTAATTATGTACCAACCGATCATGATAAAAACAGAATATCATGCTCCGAATTTGAGTCCCAAAACTCAAAAAAACCACAGTTTTCTTGAAAAATAAAATCGTGATTTCTCACAAATCATGCATCCAAAAATCACGAAATTTTATGGAGTTCATCCTCAACCATAGGAGAACAAAACATCTAATTATTTTTCAGAAAAACATGCTCAATAAATTTCGAATTTTAATAATGGGTCTCATTCATGTATCCGGAAAAAATCGTAACATGCACATTATTTAATCTAGCATGTTAAAGGCGAATCAACAAGTAATCATGCTCTGATACCAATGTTGAAACGATTACAACAATTATCGTGCTACCACGTAACACGTAATGGGTTCGAAAACATACCGTACGAAGTCTTCGAAAATTCCGACGTAGGATCCTTGTTGTTACGAGCCTCCAACGCGCTTGATCTTTTTCGCAGGTACGAAAACGGCTACTAGAGTCGAGTTCTTCGTCCACGAACCAAATCCTAGAGCTTGGTGATTGCTCTAGAGAGAGTGCTATAGAGAGAGGGATTATTGCTATGACTTCTTTTTTTATTGGGATATCTCTAGCCTTTATATAGAGATACAATTAGAGACTGGCTTTACCTCCAACTCTTAGGAGATAAAGATGTATTTACCTCAAACACTTAGGAGATAAATATCCTCTAATTAACTGTAATTATCCAGACTAACAAATACACATTATCTGTTAGTGGGCGGATAATGGGTCCATTGACCCAATTTATTAACAGAGATAAAGTCGTTAGTTTCGTATCTGAAAGAGGTTCTATGAGTGCAAAGTTGAAGAAACACCATGATAAGGTCATCTCAGCCTAAGGTAGGACAAGTAGATTGTAGATTAAAGTTGAGGTATCTCAAGGTTGTATATTCTGTCGGTAACAAGGCTGGTTAGTCATCTAATGATTCTTCTAATTATGGTTTTGACATAGTTAGATTCGGATTAGGAAGATCTTTTGAGCGAATGCTTATTTGCAAATTTAGGGGCTATGTTCATTTGGGATTGAGAGAAAATGGTTCTGGATTGCATGGATGCCATAGGTTACCTTGTTAGCTCATTGGTGAGTTGCAGCAAGTGCTTTGGGACTTGGGATGCGTACTTGGTAGTTAGTGGGTGGGACTTGATCGAGTGGTGTACTTTGTTTTTCTATACATGTTCTCGGAGTTATTTATTGTTGCAAATTCTCGACTTGTTCTCGGTGCTACAACTTGGCGCTATTGTATAGTGCATCATTTTCCCTTTGACCACCTCTCCCAGTATTGTTGAATCTGGTACTAAGTTTGGAGGATGTATTGTGCCCTTTTACATAATGTAACTTTTTTTTTTGCTTTTCTAGATTATTGTGGGGCATTTGGTGAATGACACGCTCTAATCCTATCAAGGGCGCTAGACAAATTTTCGTAGTTCAGCTTTCTTTATAATGATGGATATGAAATTCATATTGTGACAATAACGTCTCTGTCACCATAAAACATATTGTCATTTTTTATAAAGAAAAAAAGTGTTAAAATTTGACAATATGTTGTTTCGTCATTCCCGGTACTCAGAATAGTGACATCATCCCGTCTAAGTTATTCTCGCCAATGGTCTGGCAGAATGAATAGTGACAACTTGTATATTGAAACACTACAAACAAATGGTGACAACTTCGGTCCTTGTCACAAAAGATAGTCAATAGTGATAAATTTTTTCTTGTCATTAAAAAAATTGTCACTATTAACCTATTTTGTTGTGGTATTGAACAATAGTAAATTGCTTCATCGGATAGTCAAACGTGGTTTGACCCACATGAATATTTAATGACATATTTTTGACTGAGTTGAAGTGATATTCAAAGGTCAAAACTACATTTGGAGGTGTTGAAAGCTGCAATTCCGATGTATATATTTCATCCACTTTTTGGATTATATATCTCCGCAACTAGTTATAATTCACATTTGCTTAGGTGATGTTGTTCTGGCAATTGAGTAATGATCTAAGGTTGTTGTCGGGTCGGTTGAAAGTCTCATTTTTCCTAGAGAAAAAAAACACACAATTTCTAACTATTATAATATATATAGTGAAAATATTGTGGAGTGGGCCTTGTTCACATTGGAGGGCTTTCCACATTAAACATTATGTGTTTATAGCTTTATGGCTTTACTTGGTAGATGTTCTCATTATAGTCACACAACAAGTATCTTTTTAAGACTCAGGTAGCGTTTGACAGAGGTTTTTTTCAGTTATTTTTTAAGTTTCGTAAACTGGAAAGAAAAAACATATTTAACACATAATTTTCTTTTTTTTTCCTTCAGCTTTGTATATCAATTTTTAAAATGGGACTATTTTTGAAAACTCTATTTTGGAGTTTTGAATTTTATTTTTAAGATCCAACCTTCAAACTTTATTAGAAGTAAAAAAATGAGCATTATTTTGACAAACCCCCATCACACGCATAGCACCGCCCCCACCAGACCTGGCATCATATTGCAACCACGGCCAGCAATCATCTCCCCCCCACCCACCACTGTCCCCACCATGGCCACTGTCAGTTCCTCATGTTTTCCTCCGCCGCCGCTAATTACATCTTCAACCCCGATCCCACCACACACACACTTTCTTCCATCAGCACCAAACCTTTACAACGACGCCACCTTGACCATTATCCCCTTCCTACACATGCTCACACCACCACCCGCAGTTATCCTACTGTCGTCACCCTATCACCGTCATGACCCACAAATTTTTCGTGCCATTGCCACCCCACGCGTTCGACAACCACAAATCTGCCACACTCTGCACTGCCACTCACAGATCTACTCTAGCACCGCCACCCTACATCATCGCCACCCACGGATCTGTCCCACATCCTCCTCGCGGTAGCCAACCGCACCTTCGACAATGAATCAGACCTCAACCTACCATCTTCACCCCACTACCATGGACAACCAATAGGACCTCAAGCAACACTGCCACTTCACCGTCGTCGCACAACCCACAATCTGTCCCACCATCACCACCCCACCACCATCGCCATCAACAAATCTATCCATCGTCGTTATCCCGTTGTCGTATCTCTTGTTATTGCTCCCTACAATAGCTTCCCCAAAACAAACCCATTTCATTTGTTGTGTGAAAAGGTTTCTTTCGACATTGAAATTACAATTGAATGGTGGTAGTGAATTTTATTATGGTGGTGGTGGTATTGACTGATAGTGGTGCTTCAGAGTTGACTGGGAAAGTGTCTGTTGGAGAAAAATACAATTATAAGGTTGATAGAAAAATTAAGAAAAGAATAGTAAAGAAAAAACTCCAGATAAAAACTGGCTAATCAAACATAAATCTGTTTTTATAATAAAAAAAAATAAATTTTCTTTTTTTAAAAACTAAAAACAAAAAACCATAAGGGTTTCAAACACGCCCTTAATCTATTGTAGTTTTCTTTTGTTTGACATCTTTTCCTTACAGCTTGTCCAATTTGATGCATATTTATTGGGTTTTCTATGTTATAAACCTGTCTCTAGTTTGATTTTGATAATGTTAAGACAAAATTCTTACTTGTTTCTAGTTACATGCCTCTTGGGTGAATGAACATGTTTCGAACATGCATGTCTTATATGAGTGAGTATTAGGTAGTTGTAAGGTCAAGCTTTACTATGAATGAAGGACCACAAAAGTACGGTGTGAGAATTTCATGAACACACCCGATAGGTTAGAGGCTTGTTTATTCCGACAAGACACAACCTTTTGATGTTTAAAATAAACGACGACTTCTCATTTTTCAGTAGGTTAATAGTTTGAGACATCAAGGCAAAGACAAAGTCGGAATAATTAATAGTTCATAGGACAGTATGACAAAAAATCATCAAAATTGCTCTCCGTACGTTCTTTTAACAAAAAGTTATGTTGTAACCTAGAGCTGGTTTACTAGCTACCCAGATAACAAAATCTTCGTCACTGGGGGTAAATAAAACATTAAAAACGATGTATCTTAAGCTCTTTAAAGCCTTGGTTGCTTTTGTCTTTAATTTCCACTACATTCTTCTATCTTCAATTCTCACGTTACACGAAATCTACTGAACAACCTCATTTAAGTTATACTTCGCACACCCACCACCGATAGGGATCAAGCCAAACAAATTCATTGACAAATTACTAAGTTAAATATAATGTATATGAATAACCTTTTGAACCATTTTTCAAATATGAGAAACTAGTTGCAGGGGTGGTCACATTTTCCCCTTTGGTACCACAAGGAATGCACAACTTTTTCAACAATCAAGTCCCGAGTTTAACCGACAAATTAAGGTCACATTACTCACATATGTACTTTTCATGCAAACCACGAGAGGAAAGGCCATGAGAAAAGCTCAGAGCGTTACTGTAATACCCCGAACTTTGGGAGCCGGTTAAAATAACCATTTATGCTTCGAAAAATAAATTGGCGTTAATTTTCAGCAATGCTCGGATATTAGTAACGTATTGAAGCTCAAACAAATTTTTGGGCAAAAATGTAATTTTTAAAACTTCCGGGGTCATTTTGTAAATTTTAGAACTTGAGGGGCTATTTATGAAAATTTAGCCTTATGTGTCAATTTTTCAAAAATTATGGGTAAGGAGATGCCACCTCCTGTGATGAGTCATCTGATATTATTTTTATGTTAGTTTGGTTTTATCTTAAATGGAAAGAAAAAGAGAATAATCAGATGAAAAGAAGAAAGAAACAGAAGATAAGAACAGGAAAAGAACAGAGAGAAGCAAAGTTTCTGGGGAAGATGAACAAGGGAAAAAAGATGGGAAAAAGGAAGGAAATTGGTGAAGACGGATGGATTTCCTAATAAAGGTATTCCCTACTTCCTTTGGATGACTTTATGGGTTAAATTTGTGGGTGTTTGTGTGCGAAAATCAGGTGCAAAGTCACTACAAGAAAAAAAGGTTTTTAGCGACGGGTAAATCCGTCGCTAAAAGTCCCTCGTATAAAAGTCCGTTACTAAAAGTTTGGCGACGGAACTTTCAAATCCGTCGTCTAATATCGCACTTTTTTGTGACAGATTTATTTATTAATTAGCGATGGAATATCCATCGCTAATTATATTTTACGTATTTTAATTTATTTTCTGTTTTTGTGAATTTAGCGACGGAATAATGTTTTGGCGACGGAATTAATTCGTCCCCAAAAGTAAAAAAAAAATTAAAATATATATTTTATTTTTCTATTACACAGACCTGTAATGAAAATTTCAATTCTCAACAACGCACAATAATCAATACACAATTCTCAACAATGCACAATAATGAATACACAAAGAAATGTATACAATCAATTATACAAAAATAGTCATGATGTACAAGCCGGGCAGGGGGAGGGGGGACACACTTTGACCGGGCGGGGGAAGGGGGGACAAGCTGGGACCGGGCGGGGGGTAGGGGGACAAGCTGCGACAGGGCACGAGAAAGGGCTCATCAGGGGTTGCCGAGTCCTGGATCTGGATCCTGCTGATCCGAGGCCGGCTCGGCATGTCCGGCAGCGGTACCCTGCTGATCATGCTCCTTGACCAGCCTCAACACCACCGTAGCAATGCGCTGGATCTCCTCCTCATCCAAAGGATGCCGAGGAGTCGGTGTATGTGCAGGGGTAGCGGGGGTGAGGACGCTCTTATCACGGCGGGAGCAGTCATGCGATTGACGACCTCCGGCGTATCCAGCCATCGCTTCAACACCCCAGTACTAGCACCCGTACTAGTGGACGCTGATGGCTGCCCGGACTCCCTAAGCTGTTCATACGAGGCCTGCAAAAACAGTGATTTAAAGATATGTTAGGGCATTAATTAACGCAACAGACATTGAGGATAGTAAGAAAAAATTAACAACTTAATTAAACACATTGACTTACATCGATCCGCCGGGCAATATCCGAAACATAGTCGCCGGCCCGGTGCTCCTCGTCCTTGTCCTTCTTCTGCACATGTGTCTGGTTATACGTTAGAGCTACAACCTCATCCGGCTCCAGATCTGGGTTCTAGACTACATTCATGTGTCGGACGATGTCGTGTGGCACCGACCCCCCCCCCTGTGCATCGGATCTCTGTTCTGTCTGTTCTCGGCCCCTTCTTACTCTTGACATCCCAGCGTGGATCTCTGTTCTCGGATCTCTGTTCTGTTTGTCTGTTTTCGGTGTCGGTGTAGATCAGACGCGGTGTCCGTGACCTACCAACACCTCGACACATCCAGACACGTGTTCGACACCTCCGGGCAACAATCTAATTGGGTCTCATCCTCCATCAACAATCTCAATTCTCAATTCTCAAATGCAATAAAATCACAAAATGCAATCCAATTGGGTCCCATCCTCTGTCAACAATCTCAATATCTCAAATGCTCAATGCAAAATTAACAATCTAAAATCATCAATGAACAACCTAAAATTAAGGTGCATAACCGCCAAGTGCACAAATAATCAGACTGCAAATTGTGCTATTGGGGAAGGAAGGGGGGTTGCAAATATTCAGGCGGGAAGAATCGAATTCAAAACCTTGTGAAAATCGGATATCTGATAATACCATGAGAAGTTACCATATGTTCTAAAAGCTTAAGGATTTAAACAATAGCTCAAGCATTGTATATCATGCATTAAAAAGTGTATGATCTTATTTTGGTGTTCTAATGAAATAGAGCATCATAAAAACAATACTGACGATCCTCATATGCAATCAAACAAATCTAATGTTTACTCTTTTGAAAACCTTGAAGTATTGCCACGTTCTCTTTTATTTTTAATTTTTACAATCTGTTAGAGAATACAAATAGGCTCCCTGATCACATTTATGAAGAGAGAGAGAGAGAGAGATAGTACTCCCTCTTTTTGATAATTTTATACCCTCAACATTTTCTAAAATTCTAGACTAGTTATTGAGCATGTATATAGTGACTTGACTTTTGTGCTCTGATTTGACATATGTTTTACTGATAGATAATAGCTACTGATAGACAGTGACAAACAAGTCGAAGGGGCTCAAGTATAATCGTGGTAGCATAAAGTGGGAGTTGCACGATTGCTCAATACCTGCTCTTTCTTGGTTCCATATAAGTAAATCCATCAAAATACAGAACTGCTAATCTTGCTAAGATAGAGTAACATTAATAAAATGATCATACCCAGTCAATTGATCACCTAATTGCCTAAATTGTTGATCCGCTCAATGTACAGATAGAAGAAAATGAATAATAGGCCCTAAATCCCATTCATGTAACTTATTTATGTCAATTTCCAAACAACCAAGATCATAAATCCTTAGGTACTTTTTATCCCTTTAATTTTTTCAGACATTCTAGACTAGCATTTGAGCAATCATGTAAACATTGACTTACTAGTTGTTTATGTCCTAATTTGACTAATATTTCATGCATCCGTCATTACAGACTAAGTTCAGCCATTAGATATTCAGATTATAGTTAGAAATTCGCAAAAATTGAAGGGAGATAAAAGTTGCACAGGCATGATCCTGGTAGCAAAAGGTGCAAGGTAAAAGTTATTGCTCAATTACAGCAATTACTACCCCTGTCAATCCATCTAAATTCACAAGTTCACTGAAATCAATAAATCCCAACCCAGCAAGGAACAATAAGAGAGACCCGAAAGAATTGGTAAGCACAAATTGGTGGTAAGCACAAATTGGTAAGCATACAGTGCATGCATAGATTGGTAAGCATACAGCAACAGTAGCAAATTAATGAAATCGAAAAGGAAATATAGCAAATTTAAACAATCGACTGTTAAGGTGGAAGGTAATTAACCTACTGGAGTTGGTTGGAGATCAAAGAAATTTTTGAGTAAGCGCGGCCGGAGTTGCAGACTACGCTGCCGGAGGTGGCGTGGCGTCGGCAAGAAGATGGGGGTGTCACTGGAGGTGGGCTGCCGTAGAGGAAGTCGGTGAGAAATAATTAACAGAGAGAGAGAGAGAGAAACGGGAAAAGAAAAGGAAGAAGGGGATCTGAGATTTAAGATGGACTTTTAGAGACGGGACGACCCCGTCAGTAAAATACACTTTTCACTGACGGAATTTTTAGCGACGGAGATATTCCGTCGCTTAAATATTTTTTAAAAAATCATCAAAAATTCTAAAAATATTTAGCGACGGTAACATTTGTCGGTAAATATCCGTCGGCAAAAGTTCGTGGCTAATTCTTTTACCGACGGATACTTCCGTCGGTCAAAAGTTTTAGCAACGGGTGTTTTATCGACGATAAAACCCGTCGCTGAAATGTTTTTTAGCGACAGAATACATTCCATCGCTAAAAGTCCTTAGCTAAAGCCGTCTTTTCTTGTAGTGAGTGGGCATGTTCACAGCCGTGAACATGGATGTGTATTGGGTATTTATATATTTGTGTTGGCAATTTTGAGTGTGTATTTGGGGGTAGTATGTAGGTGTTAGTGTGTGAATTTATGCGTGTTCAGTGTGGGAGGTATGTGCATGAAAGTGTGGGGTTACAGTGTGTATATGTGTACGGGTGTGTATATAAGTGGGTAATTGTGTGTGTGTGTGTGTGTGTGTGTGTGTGTTTGAGTGATTGTGTGTGTGTTTGAGTGATTGTGTGTGTGTGTGATTATGTGTTTAAATGTGTTAGAATATATGTTTAGGTCTTCTAGTTTATGGGGTTATGTAGCAGGTTGTGTGAGTGAGTAAGTGGTATGTGTTTATGTTTGGCAGGGGAAGAAACAAGGTTGAAGAAAGTGTGTGTTTTGAGGTGAAATAGTAAGTGTACTGATTTGAATAGTACTTGTTTTTGTCACTAAATATATGAAATTAATTAGGCAGTTTTTCTCATGAATTTTCATAAATAGTTAGGGCCAAAATTAGATAAAGTCTAAAACAGTAACCCCTGATATTTTTACAAGACCTACGCTTTGAAAATTTTCGGTGTTCGCGAAGGATGCTAAATCATGGCACCGATTAAACAGAAATAGCAGATTATTTAACCTAGTAAACCAAATTATTTTAATCTAAAAATTCTATGGAAACCCTATTTTACTATTATGATTCATTATCTAAAATTTCATGCCATTCTGAGGTTGATAAGTATTTTTCATGAAACTGACCTTTCAACGCTCAGTCCGGACACCGTTCTGAGATTTTCGGTAAAAATTCTTTAAAATACTTTTTAGACCAAAAATGATATCAGGATACTTAAAATAGTGTTTTAAGATATTTTGGAATTTTTTCGACGCCGGAAACCCACAGGGACATTTTGGTAATTTGCCACCCCGAAGGGGTATTTTAGTAATTTGACCTAAGAACGGTATTTTTGCATAAATTCACAAATAGAAAGCTTATTTTAGTGATTCTACTTATGGGAAGGCCGTTCGGGTGATTTAAGTCCGAGAGAGACTTTTTAGTAAATTTACACCTCAGGGCCGTTTTGGTAATTTTACATACGCGATGAGGGAGGTTCATTTTGGGAGTAAGTGTGAGTTGATAATAAGTTATAATATTGTGATGTAGACTATGTTTTGGTGATTGGATCGTTCCGTTTAGGATAAAGGTAAAGACTTCCGGTCAGAATAAGCTAGCTACGGATCCAGGTAAGAGATTCTATCTGAACTCTGGGTAAGGACTTTCGTCCGAACCTTTGTTTTGATAACTCGTACTCACAAGTACTCCTTGATACATTTATGACTAGTGTCAAACTCTGAATTGTGTATTGATATCAATACATTATTTCTCAGAAAACCCCAATGTTGAACCTAAATCGATTATTTGAAAATCTTGTGATGCTCATATGTATTGCATGCTGAGCAAATTTGATAATTGTTTGTATCCGTTCTTTCAAATTATTGTGCCTAAATCCGATAACTATTTACAATCGTTTTGCTATTTATTTGTGATTTTCTTCTAAAAATTTTGAATGATGACTTATTCGGTATGTTATGATTATTAAAATTCGTTCTGATTCTAGTGATTTGAGCTTATGTTAAAGCTCATTGATATTGTTAATTTTCTGTGTTGACTTGAGAATCTATTCTATTCTGAGGCGGGCGATATAAGGCTGGTCTGAATCCTGTATAGAATGCAGGCTAGTACCTAAATGGACTAGTATTCGGGTACATCATGCATGTGTACACTCTGTTTGCTTGTCGAAATGGCATTGCAATTGCCCAGGATTAACGTTAATTTTTTATTTTCTCTGTTCTGTATATTGCCGTGACTGTTACGGAAATGACTGGAAAGTATTCTCTGAAATAACTTATGCTCGTGTTGAAGTCTTTTTGAGAAATCTTCAGTATATTTTGGAAAGAACTGTCTCCTATGATCTGTTCTGAAATCCTTTGGAAAACCATCACTGTGTTTTGGAATGATGGCTTTAAAGATGAACTTTTATTGATCGTTTTGGAACCCATCATGATTGTTTTTTATTTTGGCCATATATTTCTGATGAACTTTGATCATTTTGGAAATCATTGAGTCTTTGACTCTTTGAAGTGTTCTGGAAATTTTCGTAGGTTGGATTCTTTGGAATCGTCTGGTAATTCTTTGTTAGTCCTTGTACGTCCTTATTGAGCTTTCAAAATTGGGACGCTGACCAATGGAAGAGTCAAATACCCATTTCCACACCACCCTGCCTTTTTTTATTTGTTCGAGTATGTAAATAAATTGCGAATATGATCCAAGTAATAAATGCCCATGATTCCTTTGGATCCCAATTCCAATACGACCCCTATGCTTCATTAGCCCATACTGCTCTAAAGGTTTCCTCGGGCCGGACGGAGATTGGCCTCGAGTGCAAAGGCAGAAGGGAGCTTGACTGCAAGACCCACCCGCCGCTGTCCATGATATTCATAGTTGCATTACTTATAGCTTCCTTGTTTGTAGACAAAGCGGATTCAGAATTGTCTTTCATTCCATTCCAAGGCCTAACTTGTATCCCTGCGCATCATATTCGCCCAGAGTTTGCTCCCAGAAATATAGCCATCCATGTGCTCACCCTTCGTTTGATTTCCTTCTGCAGGTTTAGATCAATAATAGCTTGTTCAGAAATGGGAATTAGAGTCTGTGCGAGATTCTGGTGGACCCACCACTATCGGGTCGTAAGACCCCTATGCGGGTCGGCACTGTCATCTTGTTTTATAAGGACTCAAGGTTGTCCAGAACTTAGGTGTTAATAGTTTAATTTTAAGCAGTTTTGTAAGCTTGTGCTTGAAGAATTTGAGATGGTATCGGATTAAATGTTTTAAAGTATGTGTTAGTGAACAGGATCTGACAAGTTTGATATGATCAGGTAGGTTAACAACCCGGGAGTTCAGGGCGATGGAGCTCCCGATTTCCGGGGGCGTTATAGTTACTTGATTGTATAAATTTCCTCCACACTTTCCAAGCATGGCCACATTCTTATAATGCATGAATGGTAGATTAATCATGACTAAGGCATATAGGGGAACTGACATCAACCAGTAAGCCTACCTCGGCCTTGAGTTCATTACAAAGTAAAATTGTTCTATGCCCCGTATTTAAGATCTTTTGGCTATGTTATTAGCATTGCAAAATCATATGAAATTTAAAAATATATATATTTGGTATATGCAGATCTTACTTTACACAGTTCATGATGCATCTATTAGAAGCTCTCGCAACTGGGTGGTATAGTATCACTTGTCATAAAAAAACTTGTCAAAATGTCATTCTCATATGGCCGGTGATTGAGTACTTTGCCAGAGATAGCCCAAGAAAGATCGTCCACGGCTGTGATTTCTCATATTGAGAAATTTTGTCTAACAGGATTCCGTTTTCAACGATGAGACTACTATCACAATCTCTGAAATGGAATAGGCTTACAACTTTTTTGGTTTCGGGCAGAAAAAAAAAAAGCGGACGTGGGGACTCTGGAGATAGATTCACTTTTGGTCCTTGGCTCCATAGCACGAGGGAGAGGACTGAATTCTATATTGAAGGATATCTGCAGGGTGACGGGGACTACAAACGCCTGGTCCTAACCACTGGACTAAAGGGGCATCTTCAGAACAAATGCCCATTATTATATGCTAAAACTAATTTTAAACAACTTTTTACTTAACTTGACATGATTGCTTTTGAGAATCAATCTCAAATGGATAAAGGCAGAGTTTGACAATACTTTTTCTAGGCGCTCACTTGACGATAAAAAATTCTTTCTCATAATGGATTTTTCAGAATACAGCTGCAATTTTTCAAAAGCAATTCATAATTAGTTTTTGCTTTCTGACCAATTCTTTAAAATATGAATTTTAGAATGAACTTGGAATTTAATTCAATTTTTGTTGCTCCGAACAAAAAGATAATTCTGATTACAGTATGCCAACTTTATGTTTGGATAATAGAGAAAATGGAAATATAACAAACTTTTAAACAATTTCACCTAAACCAATTATTAAAAAAAAACAGTGGTTGGTAAGTGGTTCTACATTTATTAGTGGAAACACACGGTGGTGGTGGTGTGCAAGTTATGGTTGCGGTGTAGCGGCACAGATTGTGGAAATGGAGGGTGTTGGTGGTAGTCATGATGCAAGTGGTGTGGTGGTTTAACGATGGTCATGGTGGTAGCTAAATTATTAGGACGTCACAAGTGGAAGTGTTGCCTACAATAGTGGTGGTGGCAGAATCAGCCATGAAGGTGGTGGCGGCCAGACACAGTGAGACACCTACTCACCGACGACGATGGCAACTGGCGACGCCGCCCTGCTCTCTCAATCTGATTTGAGGCAGGCAGGGGCTCAATCTGATTTCTTCAAAGCAAGCTCTCTCTCTCTCTCTCTCTCTGATTTGAGGTACGCATTTCTGCAATTCTGCCAATCTGCCTCCTAATTGATTTGTATTTATGTTTCATCAGTTAATAAAAGGTTAGTTCCATTTCCAACATGAAGATAAACTCAAAACTCAAAAGCCCCCTGCTTTCCGTTTGTTCTAAAATTAAGCTTACAACTGATAATTTGGAATCGAATATTTATAGGCTCGCTTTTTTTACCTGGTCTCCAAAAGTGTAAAGACCTAGGGTTTCTATTTGTCTCCTAAAATCTAAGGTTTATAAACACTCACCAAGAATGAATAGACTCACCTTCAGAATCACTCAGGAATGCCCAACAACGCAACTAGATTGTTAATTCCTCTAAAATATTACACGTACCCATCGCATTATCTTTGGTCTTACTGAAAGCTGTAATTCCAATGGCTAAAATCAGACCAGGCAAGCGTAACTAGGACGTTTACACCATCAAAGGCACCAACAAAGTCATCAGAGGTAGATTTTATTTGCGTATAAGGGCACCCATTTGCTTGTATTTGCACTCCTCTGTTTTGTGTGTGGATGTAGTGATTAAATGTGTGTTATTTGACTGTGTTGGGTGTTTTCTGAGCCGTTGATTATGAATCTGTGAAATTTTTTTGAACTATTTACTTGTTAACTTTCATGAACATATGCATTTTGAATTTATGATTCCTAAATAGAATTTTAGTAAATTGTGTGTTATGAACTTTTGCTGTACAATATGGTTATATGGATGTAAACCTCTTTAGCATGCTAAACTATTTTTTTTTTCCAATTTTGCTTGCAATTTGAATGATTTGTGTCATGGGAAGTGGAAACTTGGGAATGTATGTGCTCTGAACTCTTTTGGAGTGTTGAGAAATGAGCCATCTGGATTGGATGGAAGAGTGTGGAGAAATGTTCTCTGAATGTGCTTGATAATATCTCATCAAACCTAAAAAACCATGTCAATTGGTTAGGGCAGATCCAACAAGATCAGCCTAGAAACCATGAAAATTTGGTAAATTCTCCATGAACTCCAACAGGATCAACCTAAATAAATTTAGCAATTTCAATATATTTTTTGCACCCCTAGAGTGAAACCCTTGTTCTGCTACCGGGTGGGACACCAACAATGATAACAATGCATGGCAGTTTAGTGATGGTGGTAAATATAGTAACAATGGTATTAATAGTGGTAGTGACGGTGGTGATGACATGGCGACAATGGTGGGGAAAAAGGCATCAAAGGTGGTGTGATCATGACGACGATGGTAACATAGGTGATTGGAGATGGCTGTGGTGCTACACAGCTACTCATAGGTTTATACATGTAGAGATCGAGAAAAGGTGATACAATTGTTCTTGGTTCAAATAAATAAAAGGTTCAATGAATTTTTACTATTTTTTCATTAAATTTAACACTCTAATGAGTTCATAGTTGGGTGGAATCCAAATTCAAATCCACACCAAAATCCAAAATCTTTTCTCTTATACTTCAAACTGCTAAAATAAAATTGTTTTTGAAACCAAATTGCATTGGTTTGGTGGTTGAAATCACATTTTAAGAAATGGGCTGAAGTATTTTGTGGGCCACAAGCCATTGATTTGGACCTTTGCTTATCGGGCCCTTTATCCTGAGATTTATCCCGGTCTTCCAAATTCTTTAGATGGTCTGGATATTTCTCCTCATCAGGGAATGGATTGGGCCAATCCTTCTATTCCAACGGATAACACTTGGGGCGAGTCTATCGGAATCTCGGATCAGTTTAGGTCAAGTACTCATATGGACCTCAAGGTATGGGCCATTGTTGAACGTCAACCTCTTCCAAATCCTTCACCCTCTGATGCACATCCTCCTCAGTTTGCACCACAAGTCCAACAAGACCCTTTTGCACTGCAAGCCCAAGACCCTGATTCTTCAGTTGCCACTCGAGCTCCAGTTTGCACATTAGAATTGGCTCATCCTCGGATTTGTCTTCTACAAATGGGGATAATGAAGACGCATCAGGGAATCCGCTACTTTCCAGGGTTGTCGCAAATATGGAGATTGATACTCTGGAGGCACCTGGAGTCTTGCTGCCAATGCTGTTGCCGTTAATGTTATTGATCATTCTCCCGTTGGCCTCTCCTACCCCAAGTGAGATAGGTTCTACGAGGTCATCAGGATCAAATAAACGAAGTGTTGATGTGGCAGAGTTTGCGCTGGATACATTGGATTCCAAAAAAATTGTGTCCTGAGTCTCACCATTCACCTATGCTTCCACCAGCTATGCGCAGATCCTTTTGGCAGTATTCCTTTTTTCCCTTGGAGCATGAATTGCTGTATATTTTTAACTGGCTGTTATGTGCCCATTCTCTTGAATTTGTTGCTCGTTTGGGTTTGACTTTTTAGAAACGGTTCCGCTTAGTTTGTCATCCCATCAGTGCTCGTTGTTATTGCCTGGTTTCTGTCATTCAGCTTTTGAGATTGAGCTCTTTCAACCCCCAAGCATTAAATTAAATGAAAATCCTGAGTTGGAACAGTGGAGGTTTGGGTCAACACTCCAGTACATTTTTACTACTTTGATCCATTTTCGTAAGGGTAAATTATACTAAACACCCCTGAGGTTTTAGGTAATTACACTCCACTACCGCTATCTTTAAAAATTACACTCCAACCCCCCGAGATTTGTACCCGCATTACACACAACTACACACATTTAACGGCAGGCCCAACTCCGTGAAAAGATTCCCTGACACATCACTTTATGCAATTTTTATACCCAAAATGCCCCTGAGGGAATGAAAGATTTCAACCCTAATTTTGTTTTGAAAACCCCTAATTTAAAAATTAGGGTTTTGACCTTCTTTCTCCACCTTTCAATCCCTCTTCCAGAACCCCAGCTCCCAATTTTTTCATTCAGAACCAGCACACTGCAGCCACTAGCCAAGTTCCATACATGTGTCACCTTCATCGCAACTGTGCCTCGATCTACAATATCCACTATAGCACCGGTAGCCTCTCACAACCGCTGATAAACCATAATCGGAATCACCGGACGACACATCGGCGTTACCAGACCACACCATCTTCAACCGGGAGCAGGATCAACCCTAGGACCCTCCCATACAACTTCAATCGGAGGAAACTACCTCCAATCGAAAACCACACCCAAATCACCACGGCTTCACCCACTGTATCATCACAGCACTACCATCGCCACCTTGACCACAGCTCCATTAGCTGTAACACACACACACACCCTCTTCCAGATTGTGATTCCCACAGTCCACTTAACTTGAATCACACCGTCAGTGGCCGAGATTTGCTTCCCCTGAAGACACGTGCACAGTAGCCGCAACCTAACTGGGAGCAGGTGAAAGACGCCGTCGCTGCCGCCATGGCCGAGCTAGCTCAACCGGAGGCATACACGCCAAGGAATATACAGGTGTGGCGAACGCTATTGAACTGGCTCTCCTTCTTCTTCTAGATCTTCATTCAGATCCTAAGAGGCATGCGGTCCGTGGCTCAAGTCCTTTCCGGTGTAGATCCGTCACCGACCTCAGGGTTGTTTAGAGAGAGAGAGAATAAAGTTTTCCTCCAAAATTTCAAGAAAACAGTCTGAGGGGCATTTATGTCTTTTCGCATTGCATCATTAACACCGTAAGAGAAAAAGTTATTTTTTGAGCTGAGTGTAATTTTTAAAGATAGCGGTAGTGGAGTGTAATTATGTAAAACCTCAGAGGTGTTTAATTTACCCTTTTTGTAATCCCGATCCGATATAGTCTTTTTAATGGAAACGAAATTATCATCGGGTCAAGTCGCTCCTATTTTTAGGAAATTTGGGTTTTCGGAGATTGCGAGCGTTGATTCTGTTAATCTTAGCGGGGTCTCTGGCTTGGGGTGTTATGTCTTTTTTGTTCTATGTTAAATTCTCTAGAAAGAACTTTATCTCAATCCCGATTGAGTGCCGAGATGGGATTACCGAATTCTATGGCTTTATTTACGGGCATCTCTGGTTCAGTCTCATAGTGAAACTTAGCTGTTAATTCAACATACCTTAGATCCTTTCTCGGGCCAAATTTGCTTGTGTGACGATTTTAACCAAGTTTTGTCATCCAATGAAAAAATTGGAATACATTCAGGTGTTTCTCGAGCTTAGAGTTTGAGATTCTTTCTTGAGAAATTTGGATTGTCAGACATTGGCTGGCGGGTTTCTCAGTTCACTTGGATGAGAGGTCCTACTGAGTTGGGGTTTGTTCTTGAAAAATTGGATAGGGTTATGGCCAACCCTAACTGGATACTCCATTATCTAGAGGCGACCGCTACTAACCTTGTAATTCTTCGTTCTGATCATGCTCTTATCTTATGTGATGTCAATCCTCTTCGTTAAGTTTTCCCTTGCCTGCATCGTTTTGAGGCCTTTTGGTTATATCATCCTGCTTGTCTTGATATTCTGAAACTAACCTGGCTCCATCCTCCTTCGGGCTTCCTTTTATTTCAATTCATGTTCTGTCCCCGGGTAGTTATGAAGCAACTGTTGTTCTAGAATAGGCTCAATACAAGTGACTTATCTGGATTTATTAATCATATCCGCAATCTTCTTTCATCTATTTCTTCTTAGTATTTTATTCCTCTTCTTTTTCATCTTAGACAATATCTTAACTTTCTTCTTGAATGCAAAGAGCTTTTTTGGGCTGAACGCTCGAAATCTCACTGGTTGGATTTAAGGGATAAAAGTACAAAAAAGTTTCATACTTCCACCATCATCCGTAGCAAGCACAACTGCATTCTCTCTTCAAAAGATAGTGATGGTTCCCTCAAATCTGATAAAGATAGTATTCGAAAAATCCTTGTTGATGAGTTTCATAAGCTGTTTACTCTGGAGATTGTTGGTAAGGCTTCTAGTCAAGTTTCATTGTCTTTGAATAGTCTTTCTTCTGCTTAAGTTCAGTTGATTAATCAACCTTTTAATGAGGATGAGATTAAGCGTGCTATTTTTCAAAATGAAAGGTTTTAAGTCTCCTAGTCCAGATGGTCTTCCTGCTATCGTTTTTCAATGTTGTTGGGATTTTATGGGACCCGTTGTCTCTAAAGCGATTTTATCTTTTTTGCACTCTAGGTTCCTTTTGAAAGCGGTGAATAACACCTTTTAGCCTCTTAAACCCAAAATTCCTTTTCCTCAGTCACCTACTGGCTTTAGACCAATCAGTCTGTGCAACTTTATTTATAAAATTATCGCTAAGGTCCAGGTTGTCAGATTGTCTCCTATGATGAATTCCCTTATATCGCCCTATCAAAATGCTTTCATTTTTTGTCGTTGCCGTTTGGTTAACATTACCCTTGCTCAAGAACTCACCCCTTGTGTCTATCAACGAAAAAAAAGGAAAAGGTGTTCATCTTGCTCTCAAGTTGAATATGAGCAAGGCATTTGATAGGTTACGTTGGGATATTTTGGAGCAAGTCATGCATGCTATGCATTTTCCCACAAATTTGATCAATTTGGTCATGCAGTGTGCGACTGTGGTCTCATGCTCTCTTTTGGTTAATGGAGCACTTACTCCTCATTTTTCACCTAAGTGTGGCATTTGTCAAGGTGACCCTTTTTCTCCCCTACTGTTTATCCTTTGTTCTGAAGTGCTCTCAGCTTCTCTAACTCTAGCAAATAATTCGGGTCATATTTCGGGGATTAAAGCAGGAAAACGTTAACCTTCTATTTCACACCTAATGTATGCTCATGGTATTTACCCTTTCTTCTCCCTTCCAAAGAACTCAGTAACTCTAGTTATTGAGCTTAGATCGATTCTAGCTCGCTGTTGTCATATGTTTGGCAAAGGATCGATTGGCTTAAGTATGGGCTCACAATTAGTCCAAATGCTTCACCTGTATTCTAGGAGTAGATTGAAATAGCTCTCGCATTTGCTTCCAAACCTAGTTGGTAAATACTTGGGCATTCAACTTAATGTCTATCCTAACCGAAAGTTGTTGTTTGTTGGGATAATTTAAAGGGTTCAGGATTGTTATGCCCACTGGTTGGGTCTTCTTTTAAATAAGGTAGGACGAGCTACCTTAATTCAATCCGTATTGTCTTCTCTCCTCATCCATTGTATGTCTACAAATCCCCGATCCATTTGTATAAACAACTTGATCAGACTTTGGTTGTCCGATGAAGCTTCTCAAAAGTCTATCCATTGGATTTCCTGGAATGTCCTATGTTTAACTAAGCATCTTGGAGGGTTAGGATTTCATGACTTATGTTCTTTTAGTGAAGCTTTCCAAGCTTGGAAAATTTGGTCTTTGCCTCAGAGCTTAATTGCACGAGTTCTTAAAGGTCGTTACTTTAAACATCAAGTTTTTCTTTACGCTAAGAATAATAGTAATAATTCATGGGTTTGGAAGAACGTATTGGTTGGTCAAAGAGTTTTGCGGGCTATAGTGGAGAATTGGTGATGGTAGACCTATTTTTGTCTAGATGGATTGGTGGCCACCTCTGGTGCCTCCTCCATCTCTTCTTTAGTTTAGCACTGCGGACACTCTTCGTTGACATGTGAGCGACCTATTCTTGCCGGCACTCAGGTTTGGAATGTTGAACAAATTTTTACATCCTTGCCACTAGAAATAGTAACTGCCATATCCTGTCTTCATCTTTCTCCAATCACTTGTTTTGATGAACAAAGTTGGCCCTTTAGATCGAGTGATATCTTTTATGTTTCGGCTACTTACAAGTTCCTAATCAACCGTATCTATAGTCCGCACCAGAACAGAGTACGTGCTACTTATGCACTTTGGCGGCATCTCTAAAAAATGCCCATTTTCGAGAAAATTAAGTTCTTTAATTTTTGTGGCAATTCCTCCATCAATGTTTAGCATTCCGCACTGAGCTTTTTAAGGAAAATTGTTTTGTTTTGGATACTTGTCCCCTTTGTCACCATGATTATGGAACCTATGAACACTTATTTTGGAACTACCCTTTGGCCAGAGATATTTGTTCCCGTTCTTTTGTCGGCCACACTTTCTCCGGCAGTAGTATTGGATCTTCTAGTGATTGGTTTTTGTTCGTGGCTTAATAAGCTAATTAAGCATAGGTTGATAGATTTTTGTTGCCTTATCCGAATTTCCTTCTTTTACTCTAGAACATTTGGATTGGACGAAATGCACTTGTATTTCAAGCTAAAACTTTTAGTATTACATCAATCCTTAAAAAATTAGATATTATGCTATGTAATCTACGATTTTCTAGAATGTATCAACGCTAACTTTGTTAGCTCCTTAAAACTCCGTTACCTGTAACTTTCAATTCTCCACCCTTTCTTGGTTTCCATCACTTTTACCCTGCTCTGTATCCTATAAACCACCCTGGCCATTGTTCTTGTCTCGTCAAGCTTGCCCCTATTACTTGTGCGATGGTGGTGAATAATAATCAAGAAGGAAATCGATTTGGACTTGGTCTTGTTCTCTTTAACTTTCACTGAAAACCTCTTAGTTCTTATGTTGCATGCTAAACATGAGCTTGATCGACAAACATGTTATCATTCTGGCACTTCAATGGCTTTCAGTGTTACGTTGTTTGCATATTATTGTACTGATGGCTTCATCGACCATGTTTGCACAGTTTCAAAGTGCTATCTCGCATCTCGAGGACTTTGTAAACCAGCACGTATAGTTTTAGAACAGTTTGTCAACCAGCCGCAATTTCTTGCATTCAGTGCACTTTATGAAGGGTTCAGATCGAGTTCTCGGTTTGGCTTCAGCTATAACTTCTTTTGGGTTATAACACTGGGGTGATTTAGCAGGTATGATTTGATGTTGTACACACTGACTTACGAACTCTCCTTTTTTATTTTTGTAGCTTACGTCTAGTTGGCCTTTTGAGGCAGTCTTTTTGGCCTATCCTTTTTATTGGTTTTATACGACTCTTGGCTACTTTACTCCTTCTTTTCTGTAATACGGAGTAGTATAGTGTGTGTGTGTGTATATATATATATACACTAGTATAGAGCACGTGCGTTGCATGTGGATATAGTCGAAAGTAAGGTTTGAGGTGATATTATTATCTTATCTTTTTTGGGAACAAAATAATGTAATTCAATGATGTTCTTATTTCTTCTGTGACTTGTTTTAGAAGAAATATATATTTAATGTTCGCAATTGTAATTAATTCAAGTTCGAAAATTGTAGGCTTCTTGATTGAAGAAACGTGTGACGGTACTGCTGAAAATGAAAGCAATTGGAGAAATTAAAAGAAGGAATTTACGTCTTCATTTTTGTAATCTGTTAAGCTGATTTATGGTTAAGATTTGTAATTTTCAAGATCACGTGCTTTGCATTTCATCGATATGATATGCAAAAATCCGATCTTCAACTGTAATAACCGAACATATTTTCAATTCAAATTGACACCATATTTAAGCCTTGTTTTTTATGCATATTTAACCCTTTTTGGTTCTTTTTTCTATTTTTGTTTTTCCAACAATTTTTTCTTAATTGATTTTTCATGTATTTCATTTTCTTTATTTTGTTTTTGTTGTTAGGGTTTTCAATTGATTAATTATTTGTTAACAAAAAAATGCAACAGCTCTCATTAACCACTTCAATTATAATGTTTCTTTCAATTTAATCAAATTAAAAAGAGAATAATAAATAATTTTTTTATTCTGTTTTTCTTTCTCATCACACATTTCATTTTGAATAAATTTATTACCCAATCTTCTTTTAATTTCATCAAATTTTAAAAAGGAGTAATAAAAGAAGGGTAAGAATGTAATTGACATAATTAACAGATGACGTAATCGCACAAAAATGATTTACAACATTCATATTTTTATAGGTAGTATAGACACACACACAGATACACATAAATATATATAAATATACAGACACACACACACATACATACATCTATATAAATATAAATATATTTTTTACAACAACACATTTTGTTTCCTAATTTGTAAATGTAAGTTTAGATTAAATTTATGACCTAAAGCTCATTAAACGCATTAAAAAAACTAATTAGGTAAGTGTAGGGTTGCCATTGAAATAATTAACGAATGGCAAAATCGGAAATGATTACAAAATTAGCAATTAATAATAATATTTATAAAATGATAAGATTGTTATTAGAGTGATTAATGAAGGGTAAAAACATAAAATGATTCATACTTTTATAAGTAAAAAAAAAAATAGATATAGATATATTTCTCATTCTCAAAAAAAAATAAAAAAAAATATATATATATATATATATATATATATATATAATTTTTTTTTTTACGAAATGCCAAAGTGAGCCTAGTATTCACAGCTTAAACCGACGGGACAAATGTCGAAAAAGCTACCACCTATAAATTCCCAGGTCCTCCCTCCCCGCCCCGTCGTAGAACCACTGAACTCATAGACGGGGACAGTGCCTGAGAGTCCCCGTTAGGACGATCACCAAATCAAAACCTTCTCCCCGCAACAATTCTCCCTCAATTTCCATCTTCCACTCAAATCACCACCTCCAACAGACCAAACCCTAGTTCGTCGACTCACAAAACCCCACTCTCTGTACAGCCACTCCGAAATCCTCACCCAAAACCCTAGCCACACCGAATCTAGGGTTCCGCCACCATGAGTCCCATCCAGAACTTCGAGCAACACTCTCGCCACCTCATCGAACCCGACCTCCGTAACCTCCGCTTCTCTGCCCCCTTTGTCTGTGTGTTTTTTTTCACACTCTGTGCTTGTGAACGTGCTAATTGTGTAAATTTTTCTCTTGCTTTGGAACAGCAATTCAAACGAGGCTGCAAATGGCGATGGAGGTCCGCGACAGCTTGGAGATCACTCACACCGGCGAGTACTTAAACTTCCTCAAATGCTACTTCCGCGCCTTTTCCGGCATCCTGTACCACGTCACCAAGCCTCAATTCACCGACAATCCCGAGCACAAGCTGCGGAACATCGTCGTCGAGATCCTCAACCGCCTACCGCACAGCGAGGTCCTCCGCCCCTTCGTCCAGGAGCTCCTCAAAGTCGCAATGCACGTGCTCACGACAGACAACGAGGAGAATGGTCTGATTTGTATACGTATTATCTTTGATCTCCTTAGGAACTTTAGACCAACCCTTGAGAACGAAGTTCAGCCGTTTTTAGACTTTGTTTGCAAAATTTACCAGAACTTTAGGCTGACCGTGAGTCACTTCTTCGAAAGCGGGGCGGTGCCGGTACCGGTACCGCCAGCGGCGTCATCGTCTTCTGCTTCATCGGCATTGTCGTCCTTGGGCGGAGTGGATGATGTTAAGCCAATGGACTTATCTGATAACGTGGGTCCTGTGGGCCCTGTTTCGGGATACGTTGGGGCGGGGCAGCTTAATCCAAGCACGCGGTCGTTCAAGATTGTTACGGAGAGTCCGTTGGTGGTTATGTTTCTGTTTCAGCTCTACAGCAGGCTTGTCCAGACCAATATTCCACATCTGTTGCCGTTGATGGTCGCTGCTATATCTGTTCCGGGTCCTGAGAAGGTTCCATCCCATTTGAGGCCTCACTTCATTGAGCTGAAGGGTGCACAGGTTAAGGTGAGTGCTTTTTATGCTCATGTATTTTCTCGTAGCTGTATCCTAACTTGCTCTGGTTTTTAGTTGTGATGAGCAGCTGGCATATTTTCACCGAGATCATTATTTGTTTTGAGTCGCCTGGATGAAAGCTTTTACGGGAATTATAAAAGCTCTTTCTGTCAGTGCATATGAGTTTTTTTTGCACAATGTACCCTACATAAGAACCTTCTATCACGCTAATTGAAGTTCTAATATTTGCATTAGACATTGCTCCGGCATACTTTTTCTTTCCATCTTTCAAATGCTTTCCAAATCTGCTTTTTCGGAAGGCCTGTCAAGATTACTGTAGGGACCATCTTTAGGATGTAAGCTGAAGAGATTATAATGGCAGGAATGAAAAAGTTTAAACATTTCAGTTCAAGTTTATGGTATATTACTAACGAATAAGAGGTGTCACAAATGAATAAAAAATCATTGCCTAGTGATTTTCAGCTATAATTTGTTATTCAAACGGAGACTGTCCAATTATGAAGACTACCAAAGAGTTTCACCACAGATCCTAGATATCAACTGTCGTAGCGTATTATGCACTATTCTTTGTTCTTTGCCTGTGTTGGCTTTGTGGGGGTGGGGTTGTGTTTAGGGTTGGGTATAAGTCTTACAATCTCGGTATAAATCTTACAACAAGTTTATTGTGTCCTGGGATACTATTAGAAGAAGCATATTTACTGATTATATCTAATGCGTGTATACATGTCTATGTGTATCACACCATAATTAGTTTCTAAGCATCTGTAAACACACATTAAAATGTGTTTGCCCTTGATGATGCATACTTGTACCTTTTGAGTTAATGTAATCTTCGTTGACACTACATAACCACTTCTGGCTCGTCATGCTGCATCTATTCTGAGACCAGGACCTTTATCACGGCTCTCGGATCATGGATAACGAGCTAAATGAGCTAGTTTATTAAAATAGGGCCAATCTAAAAGTAGTTTACCTAATGATAAACTGTGTTGAGCATACTACATAAGCTGATAAGTAAAATAGCTCAGGTACGGAAACATTATCTATTCTGTTTTTAACTGAAGCTAAGAAGCTGAAGAACAAAAACTTTAGCCAAACCTGCTTTTTTTTTACCTGTCTGAGCCCACTTGAAGCGTTTTGTGTTTGTGTTTACCTCTTACTTGTAATCTTTTTTGGTCATTGCAGACAGTCTCTTTTCTAACTTACCTGTTAAAGAGTTTTGCCGACTATATAAGGCCGCATGAAGAAAGCATATGTAAAAGTATTGTGAACCTACTTGTTACATGTTCTGACTCCGTTTCTATCCGAAAGGTGAAAACTTTGCCTTCCGATTTCAATTACATTTTCTTTACCTCTTGTATGCAATTTGTGGTCACCTTAGCGCATTCACAGGAATTGTTGGTAGCCTTGAAACATGTTCTTGGGACAGATTTTAAGAGGGGCTTATTTCCTCTGATCGACACGCTGTTAGAGGAGAGGTACTTTTTTTACGTATAACTTGCATTACTACACTATTATAAGTAGTTCATCTACTTTTTCATGTCATCTACTCTTTTGACCTACAATGCTGTGCATTCTTTCTATTCCACCATTCCACTCTGGGATAGGCCTAAACTGATAACTGAAGTATTTATCGTCTAACCAATCGGCTCAGAAACCAGACTTCCCGTGCCCCCCATTCTTTCTCCCCTCAACTCGAACGAGTCTCTTACTTACGCTTCACCGCGGCCTTAGTTCCCACATCTGCGTTTTTTTCCTGTATCCCGAGAAGTTGGCATTTTCAACACGACATTAGGCCCCTCCCTTCCATTCTATACTGACACCCATCCTGGAATACAATTAGTTCTCTTATTCTTGTCCAGGATCAGCACTTTAACGTGCATGTTGGCAGAAATCTAGGCGAAATGAGCTGCATCGCCATAGTGTCAGGGATACATGGTAATGCAATATTGGCACAAGTAGTCAGTGTCAGTTTGGAATGGGCCAACACTGAATTGTTAGGCCACTCTTTTGGCTGTAATAGCCAATACTTGGTTCCACAGAAGCGTCAAACACGTTTGAATGGAACTTAATGTACCAGCATACCAAATAAGCGTACGAATAGAGAAAACGATGCATCAGCGACATACACAAAACTTGTAAAAGCATCTAAAGTGGATGCGCAAATTATCAAGAACATGACATTGAAATTTTGGAAATCTAATTATTGCTGTCCTGTTAAAAAGATGTAATAAAGAAAAAAGAATGCACAGAAGACTGCTGACAAATGGAGGAAAGAATGAAAGTTTCAAAAGTAATTTCAACCTCCTCCTCAGAGATGATTAAATGGCATGACAGATTAGATGAGCTTTTTCTTGTAATGCATATGTACTTATAGAAAACAAAAAAAGGGGGATATCTAATAACGCCATCGTGAAGGTTGAGTGTTCTGCCTTTTGGTCGAGAAGCTCAAGCCTCACTGCAACTTCGAGACGCGTCTAGAAAGCCCATAAAAATTCTTACGAACCTTAGATTTCTCCAAGTGTTAGCCTTTGCTTTAGCTATTCCAGCCACTACAAAAGATTTGCTTATTTTAATATTAGGGTTATTACTCACGGCACCCCTGAGGTTTACCCTAAATTACACACGGACCCCCCTATCTTTTGAAAATTACACTCCGCTCCCCCAGGTTTGTACCCGCATTTTACAGAGCCCCACAAAATTGACGGGGACCCTAACTCCTTCTAAAGATTCTCTGACACCTTACTTTTTAGATTTTTCATCCCCAAACTGCCCTCCCTTTCTTGAATAAATACCCACCTTGCCCTTTAAGATTTTTCTTCTTCTTCTTCTTCATTATCTTTCCCCTTTGCGGACCCATTTGGGTTGGACTTGAAGATAGTCACCAGTTTATACAATTTGGTAGTAGAGGAATCAAAAGGCTCACGAGGCAAACAAGGAGCCTCCAAAAGATCCTTTCCCAGTTATCTTGGCAAAAGCACAGGAAATCACCAGAATTATGTCAAGTCTTATAGATGGAACTGTGGAAAACGAAGAGGCATGATTCTTGAGGTTTGCTGATAGAGCCAAGGGAGGTATTGGGGTGACGGAAAGCTGCACAATCGAGCTTTGGTCTAGGTTGGAGGGACTAGAATGGCGAGGGTGATGCGAATCCCAACTCTAATGGTGGAGCCGAATAGATTTTGCGCTTGCAACTTGATTGACCATGCTGATCAAATGCATTCAACAAAATCGGAAGACATAGCTAAACCCTGGACGCACGCTCAAACAAGTTTATCGCTTAAGCATGTTAGAGATACGAATTAAGCGAACAAATCGGCAAAGAATGGAGCACAGAAGGGTAAAAATTTGTTTTTCAGCTTTGCCTCCACAACATTTTGTGCCAATTGTGGCTTCACCTTATGTGGTCTGCCCCTGGGCCTCCCAGTCTTCGACGGCTCTGCCGCAGCCGGCTTAGCCTTCTTTGCGGCCGGCGGCGCATTGGGGTCCTTTCTCGGCCTGCCCCTGCCCCTGCCCCTTGTAGGCCCGGCGGGAGCGGCGGGGGCAGCCGCTTCAGGAGAGGACGGATCCTTGGCCTTGGGCGGCCGTCCACTGCCCCGCTTCGGCGGAGCAGACGGGTCCGGCCTCAGGTAGTTGTTCTTCACCATTGCCAACTCGCCTGCCTCCTTCATCTTGTTCAGGTTGTCTGAGAGCAGGTTGGCGTGCCCAGCTGGCAAATCCCCGAAAGTGGACTCGATGTACTGGGAGATAGATGACTTGTTTGAGCCTTCTTTTTCCTTCAGTGCATCAATGGCTGCAAAAATCATCTGAAAACACCAACAAACACGAAAGAATTACTAATAGTTCAAAAGGAAAAAAGACCCAAAATGCAAAATGAGGGCACAAAAATTGGGTTTTAGTCAGATCTTTGAAAAACCTTGTTGTTTTCTTGGAATATAAAGGAGGAAATAGAAGAATATAGGGAAAATTCTCAAGAATATGAGCAAAAAAAGAGAGGGCAGAAACGTCTTTTTATGACCAGCCGTTAACACCGTCAAAGAAATCTAGATTTTTGGAGCGGAGTGTAATTTTCAAAGATAGTGGGGTCCGTGTGTAATTTAGGGTAAACCTCAGGGGTACCGTGAGTAATTAACCCTTAATACTAACGTCTTCCACGTTGTTGGTTGTCTATTAACTGACAGTATTGCGAAGGAAACTAGTCGATACTGTTTTTCTAGAAGTTTTCTAACTGCTTGATATGAATTATCTTGATCTATACTAATACTATTTTCGATGTTGGATCTGCTTTTCGATTAAAGTGAAGTTCCCAAATTTGGACCCAATTTAACTTTGTTATTATTACAGACTCTACATGCTCATATTACCATAGTATCTTCCTTATAAGTTCATATTAGCTTAGCATAAAGTTCTTTTCTTTTGTTGGTTAAAATTGCTAGGGTCCTTGTGGGAACTGGCCGTGCATGCTTTGAAACTTTAAGGCCGTTGGCATATAGTCTGCTGGCAGAGATTGTTCATCATGTTCGGGGTGATCTCTCCTTGCCACAGGTATTGCTTTTGCCTGACATCTCTTAATAAACACTGCCATATTCCTTTTACTTGTTTTTTGGACTAAGTTGGTGGTGGCAAGTGGTTTGGCGCTGGCTATTTCTTTTAAATTGAATTTTTAAGGACAACCAGTAATTAAGAGAACAAAGCGCACTTACAATTTCTGTTTATGCAGCCAATTACAACTGAGTTTAAAAAAGGAGAAAAACATTCTACACTAATGCAAATGAAATTATGATGCTCTTATAGCATTTGGCTTTACTTACTGCTTGTATCTTCTAGTTTCCCTATGCCTTGCCCTTCCTTTTTTTAATTTTTTTTTATCTCAAATTACTTTCATTTCGTAGTGGGAGGTATTGCCTTTAATTATTTCTGTGTGCCTGGACAATCACACTTATTGTGTGACTATTGTTCTGGAACAGAACTTTGACTATTGATAAACTTGATTCTGGTATTGCAGTTATCACGAATTATTTATCTGTTCTCGAGTAACATGCACGATGCTTCACTATCGCTCAGCATTCATACTACATGTGCTCGCTTAATGTTGAATCTGGTAAATCCCTAAACTCTGCCCTTCAAGACCAGTACATATTTATGTTGCCGTTTTGTTGACTTGCCTAGTTGCCTGTTAATATGCATATATATACATAGACACATCTTCTTTTGCGTTTTCAGGTAGAGCCAATTTTTGAGAAAGGTGTCGACCAGCCATCCATGGATGAAGCACGAATTTTATTGGTACGAGTTTTGTAGATCTGCTTTCTGGTGCAACTGTGCTAGTGTTCCACTTTCTTAAACAGTAAAGTTAGTTGAAGTTGTTTCCATCTTTTTTCTTGTTAATAACTTAAGCTGTGTCACGCTGTAGGGACGAATTTTGGATGCTTTTGTAGGAAAATTTAGCACCTTCAAGCGTACTATTCCTCAGGTACACAATTTCTGTCTGATTTTCTAATGTCATGCTCAATTTTCTATATGCTAGTTTTTTAGCATCACCTTCATCCTAAACACACTTTTGGGCACTTTTGATGCACATATCTGTTCTTGAGGTGAACTACTATGTGTTGATACTTCTACTTTTATGTATAAGCATCCTTGCATTGTGGAGCACTTGACAGAATATTCACTATTATACAAATGCATAGTCACCTGGGTTAGTTTCTTTTCCTTTGTATGTAAGCCACTTTAGCGGACCCCAAATAGTTTGGGGGAGCCTTAGTTGGGTCAGTAATTCCATTTTTGGTTTCAAATTAGTATGAGTCAAATTGGCATACAATAGCATTTTCACTTTATTTTATAAGCCCTTATCACTTGTTAACATCATTAAAGAAGAAAAGCAGATACAGGCTGCCATACGAAAGATTGAACACTTTATTAGTTGGTTGTGATTTGCGATCATTCGTCACGTGGTTTGAGAGCAGATTGGTGTTTCCTCTACTCACCCTTTGCGCGACATTGGAGATTAATTTTTATCCTTCCTCCCATCCATGGCGTTATCGATCTATTTATTTTGAGTCTATAAAAGGTCCTGTTTCTGTTAAACACTAGTGTGAACCAGAGAATTATTTTCAGCATAGTAGTTCTATAGTTGCTTGATCTTTTGGTTGAAGTCTCTCATTGAGATGGTAAAAAAGGCCTGAAGTTTCTTATTTGTTCTCTAACGACTCAGTCCACACCCCCTTTACGGGGTGTTGCCTCCCTCAAAAGGGCTAGCAAATAGGTGCTTAAAAGTTCATTGACAAAGTCTTATAAGGCGAAATCTTTTCTCCCACTTTCGATGTGGGACAAGATCGAACGTAAACTTACATCACACATAGCTCAGGACCTCCCTTGGTACACAGCTGATGTGAGCTAATGTTAGATCCCCATCCACCCTAGTACACATCAAGTTTGGGATCTGACAATCCGCCCTCTCAGTGACGTAGCGACGCTGGCACACTTCTAGTACCCTCAGGGCCACACTCTGGCACATTGCTAGTACCCCTAGGGTCCGCTCTGATACCATTTTTAATGACCCAGTCCACGATTCCATCACACGGCATTGCGTTTCTCAAAAGGGCTAGTCAACAGGTGCTTAAGATTTCACTGACAAAGTGTTATAAGGCCAAATTCTCTCTCCCACTTTTGATGTGGGACGAGATTTAACTTAACCTTATATAGCACATAGCTGATGTGGGGTCTCCACCCCCCTTAGTACACAACAAGTGTGGGATCATTCCACCAACCTTGGTTCATTGTTAGCTTCAGCACTTGCTCTGTACTAGGGTGGATGGAGATCTCACATCGACAGTATACTAGAGGAGGTCTTAGGTTATTTGAAATATAAGGTTAAGTTGGATCTTGTCCCATATCAGAAGTGGGAGAGAAATTATTTGGCCTTATAAGACCTTGTCAATAAAATCTTGAGCACCTATTGGCTGGCCCTTTTGAGGAGGTAATGCCCTAAGGTGGGGCCGTGGACAGGGTTGTTTCAAATGGCATCAGAGCGGACCATTGGGGTACTGGCGATGTGCCAAAACGTGGCCCTGGGGATACTAGAAGTGTATCAATGAGGACGCTGAGTCCCAAGTAAGGGTGGATTGTGAGATCCCACAATTGCTGTGTATTAGGGTCGATGGAGATCCCATATTGGTTGTGTACTAGGGGAGGTCCTGGGGTATGTGTGATACAAGGTTAAGTTGGATCTTGTCACACATAGGAACCTAGAGAGAAAGAATTTGGCCTTATAAGACCAAGTGGCAAGTACCTATTGTCTAACCCTTTTGAGGGAGGCAACACCTAGTGGTGGGGCTGTGGATCGGGTCGTTACACGTTCTCTAAACAATGAAAGAGTAAGGGATTTCACTGTTGGATTTTGGTGCAAGTTGGAGAGGTAATCCAGATTTGATACATACTAATAGTTTTTTGTTTTGAGGAGTTTAGAGGATTACCTTTTTTTGGGTTTCTTATACAGTTGATGTATTTATGCACAAAATGAGTACTTGGTTGGCTCCTCTATGGCTTTCTAGTGTATTTGTTTAGTTGGCCAGTTATAAAGTGGGAGGGTTTATCCTTGATTCAGGTTTCATCTCTTTTTCCATAAGGGGGTGGTGTCAAGAAATAAGCATTATGAGCTCAGAAGAGATATTCTGTATATGAAACCAGGAAGAGTTCAAATACCGTTTAAGCTTATCAGGAAGAGGAAATAAGAAATTTGAGTTCAAACATCCTTGAGTAGAATGCAATAGGGCCTCCTATCAGGTGAGGAGGAGCTTTCCGTTTTGGGAAGTAGGTTACTGAGGTATTGTAGAGTGCCATTTCAGGGAAATATCTCTGATGAACTTGTTGAGATGTCTGAGTCTTTGAAAGCTTATTGTGAAATTAGTTCTCAAAAAATTATCTTCTGTGTGGTTGGCCATGGTTGAAAAGTGACATTTTTGGCTTGCATGATTGGTTCCCTGGTATATGCCGTGGCGCGGAAAGCAACTGGGTGGAATTGAGATTGAAGAACATGAGTTTGGGGTTCATATGTAAACACTACATCGCCTGGGAGGAGCAAAATCCATCTACAAGGGAAAAAGTAAAGATGCCACAAGTAACTGTGATTTCATTAGGGTTTTCAAGTAAATTCTTTTATTCAATTGTTATGGTGCTTTGGTACAATTTCTTATTAGGATTTGGATCTTCCCTATAAATAAATAAGTGTAAAGGGAACACTTTCATCAGTTTTGGATGGTTAAGATTACGGTCGATGTATTTACACTTCAACGTTGTTACTTTGCCAAATGGTGAGGCCACAGCATCTCATTAAAGCTTTTCTTTATCGAGTGTGTGAAGCAAAAATCTTATTTATGAAAAGCCTAGGCTTTGGCACATGGGGTGAGGTCCTTCTGTTTTTTGTCTATATGTCCTTCGTTATGATTTTGTATCAGAGCTTAAACCTGGCTATAACTTTTTTATCAAAATTTGATTACATCATAATTATCTGATTAATGTGCTGATGTTCTTGTCAGCCGTTCAGCATACTTCATGGTGTTAGGGGACAACTTTCTCTCCTATAGTTTGGCTAGATTTTTATTCAAGGTTACTGCAACCCATGCTGTTATGAGCCATTGTTACTGTGATGGATACTGATGATTAATTTCGTACCTGTTGTGTACATTTTTTGTTGTTTTTGGTGATAGCTGCTGGAAGAGAGAGAAGAAGGAAAAGACCGATCTACACTGAGGTCCAAGCTCGAGTTGCCAGTGCAGGTTATTTCAGTAGCTTCTCTTATGTATGATCTTTTGTAAATAGCAGTAGCTTCTAAAGTAAGTGCTGACCGTCTTTATGTTCCTCTTTTGTATTTAGGATGTGCATATTATTTAAAATGCCTTAGGGTTCGTTTGACAAATTTTTTTTTTGGTTTTCAGTTTTTAAAGAGCAGCTTATTTATTTTTTTTTTTTACAAAAACAAGTGGCTGTGGCGGTGGTGGTGGGGCGTGGCGGTGGTGGTGGGGCGTAGCGGTGGTCGACGGTGGTGGTGGCTGCCGGCGGTGGCTGGTGGCTGCCGGAGGTGGCTGCCGGCGGCCGGAGGTGGCGCCGACACTCGCCGGTGGCTGCCGGCGGTGGGACGGTGTTGGTGGTGGTCTCCAAAAAAAAAAACCAAAAGTGAAAAAAAAAACCAGTTTCTGGAGTTTTTTTACTCTGCAGTTTAAAAACTGGTTTTTTAAATTGGAGAAGGAAAAAAAAAATGGTTACCAAATGCACTTTTTTTTTCCAGTTTCCAAAACTGAAAAAAAAACTGGAAAAAAAAGCTGCGTCAAACGTGGCCTTAGTAGATTTAATTGCTTTACATGATCTTGCCACTAACCGGAGTAACTCCGGATGATAAATGTCATTCTTTTTGCTAAGAACAAACAAAGAGTGTGTCTACATTGATGTCATATACCCCAGAGAATTTACAATGGATACCGTATAGCCTGTGCCTCGAGGTAGTTGACCAAACCGGAGTTACCCAATTTCCCTCCACCCCTACAGTCGCGTAGTGGTACTCTAAGACGTAGAGAACCGGGAATATGTTTAGGTAAACTGACGATGTGTTGATTTAGTACGAAGAAGTCAACCCCGACTTAGATGTTAACTCTCCTTTCCCTAACCTTTCTTGGCAAGCAAAGTCATGTATAGATATACTTGTGTATAACTTCATATTCAGTGTATATATATCCTGCCAAAGGGAACCAAAATCGTCCTCAGTAATCCTTGACCCCAATAACAAACCATCTTAGCCTATACCCCAAGTACCCTGCACCTACAACTCGACAGACCACGTACTCGTACCAAAGCGAACCACGAACAAGGTAGCATTGGACCAAACAAAATAGATTGTTATGATTCAGTTCTACCTAGAGAAGTAGTTATTTATTGGGATTATGGTGGTGTGGTTCATAGCTAGTGATTTAAGTGATGTGTGAACAATTGATGGATAGTGATGTAGTGGTGGTTTGTTGTAACTTCAAAAGCTAGTTCCTTTGAGCAATCATCCGTTGATAGTTCCTTTGAGCAATCATCCGTTGTTCCATAAAATTGCAAACACATTTTGTTATTGTGATGCCTTCAAATGGATGTATGCCAAATAAAATATGTTGTTTTCTTTCCTATTTATCCTTTCTGAAATTGTACTTCACTTTCGCAAACAATTTATACCAATTGACCCTTGTAATGGGTCAGGCTGGGAGCTCAAACATATTTAAGCTTTAGTTATGCATCCAATATTGAACTTTTTGCGAATTGAAGGTGATGCTGATAACTTATTTAGGAACGGGAAGATTGTTGCTTTCATAAACACGTGTGCGCGTGTATGTATGTATACATATCCATATTCACATGTTTTCATATATTTTACGTTTTATGTTCTCGGTGTATTACTATCTTGCAGGCAGTTCTAAATTTGCAGGTTCCTGTTGAACATTCTAAGGAAGTCACTGACTGTAAGCATCTGATTAAGACATTGGTTATGGGTAACTATTCCTCCTGTTCTTTTTCCTTCTAAACAAAGAGTGCTTTTTTGTTTGGTATTGAAGTTTTGTTCATGACATGTAAAAGTTTGTTATTGACTATGATGTTCCTTATGTGTGTGATGCTTGTATCTCACTTCTTTTTTACATGGAGTAATCTTTAACAGATGTATGTTTTTTCCCCAGGAATGAAGACCATCATCTGGAGCATCACACATGCACACTTACCTAGATCACAGGTTTCTCATCTTTACTATTTTTTATAGAGATAAAGGTTTAGTGTAATTACGTTTGCTTATACCCTTTTATGGGTCTAGGTCTCACCTTCCAACCATGGGACACCCACTCAAATGCTTCCTCCGCCACCTTCCAATACAGCCATGCCGCAGCCGTTTAAGGGGATGAAGGAAGATGAGGTGCTAATCTTTAGAACAATGATTGCCTATACGCTCTATTTGCATGATTAGCTTGACTGACTTTGATTTTGGGAAGGTTTGGAAGGCCTCCGGTGTGTTAAAGAGTGGCGTGCATTGCTTGGCCTTGTTCAAGGAGAAGGACGAGGAGAGGGAAATGGTCCATCTCTTTTCCCAGAT
This sequence comes from Escallonia herrerae, assembly GCA_033070095.1. Taxonomy (NCBI): domain Eukaryota; kingdom Viridiplantae; phylum Streptophyta; class Magnoliopsida; order Escalloniales; family Escalloniaceae; genus Escallonia; species Escallonia herrerae. The sequence continues at coordinate 27,535 of JAVXUP010001837.1, read as the reverse complement.
TTTGGCCATCATGGAACCTCGAGATCTTATGGACATGTTCTCATTGTGTATGCCGGAGCTTTTTGAGTCTATGATATCGAACTCTCAAGTAGTCCACATCTTTTCTACGCTCTTGCAAGCTCCTAAGGTTTTTCGACCATTCACAGATGTTTTGGTTAATTTCCTTGTAAGCAGCAAACTTGATGTTCTAAAGCATCCGGATTCACCTGCAGCAAAGCTTGTTTTACATCTTTTTCGGTTTTTATTTGGCGCTGTTGCCAAGGCTCCTTCAGACTGTGAACGTATCTTGCAGCCTCATGTGCCTGTTATATTAGACGCATGCATGAAAAATGCTACTGAAGTGGAGAAGCCACTTGGTCATTTGCAACTTCTTCGTACAATGTTTCGTGCTCTTGCTGGAGGCAAATTTGAGCTTTTACTGCGGGACTTGATCCCTACGCTGCAACCCTGTTTGAATATGCTGTTGTCTATGCTCGAGGGTCCTACTGGGGAGGATATGAGGGACCTTTTGCTGGAGCTTTGCTTGACTCTGCCTTCCCGCTTAAGTTCATTGTTGCCTCACCTTCCCCATCTTATGAAGCCTTTGGTCACTTGTCTTAATGGAAGCGATGACCTAGTGAGTTTGGCATTGAGAACACTAGAGTTCTGGATAGATAGCTTGAATCCTGATTTCCTGGAACCAAGTATGGCAAACGTCATGTCTGAGGTGATTTTAGCATTGTGGTCTCACTTGAGGCCCGCACCGTACCCGTGGGGCGGGAAATCGTTGCAACTCCTAGGCAAGTTGGGGGGTCGTTATAGGCGCTTTCTCAAAGAGCCTCTTGCACTTGATTGCAAGGAATACCCAGAGCATGGCCTTCGCTTGATTCTCACTTTTGAGCCTTCAACCCCATTTTTGGTACCCCTAGATCGTTGTATAAATCTTGCCGTAGCAGCCGTCATGCAAAAGAGCAGCAGAGTGGATGCTTTTTATCGAAGACAAGCTTTGAAATTTCTTCGTGTGTGCTTATCCTCTCAGCTTAACTTGCCAGGACTTCTTACTGATGAGGGGTTAATATCTAGGCACTTATCGACTATCTTGGTTTCTCCAGTAGATCCATTATGGAGAAGGTCTGAGACATTTGATATAAAGGTTAGTTTGGTTATACATTTAGAGTCAGATGTATCCTTGCTGCAACTTTTTGATAAAAATCTTACTTGTATTTTTCTTATAGAGGAATTTATGTTTCGTTTTCAATTACCAAGGGATCCACCACACTTATGTTCTACATGTATCGTGTTCAATTACCAAGGGATACACCGCATTTATTTTCTACCTAGTTTTTCGTCAAATATACTGGTTGATGGTTTTATCTGTACTGGCACGAGATGAAGGGGTGTGTATTTAATGTGCTAAAGTCTTGCAATTATTATCCTCTATGATCCTTATTTTTGGGAGCAATGTCAATAGGGATATCTATAATAGAGTCCTTTTGGAGGAAGAATTCTCTTATCCGGATTTTCGACCACGTCCTTTGATGGCGACAACCAATGGGACCTCACTGACAAAAGCAAATGTAAAAAAAAAAATGGGCCTGCATGCAGAATATGCCCATGGTCTCTTTCCTTGCGTCCATTGGGCATTGGCTATTACTTACTGATGACGTTGTGGTGGTCCCATTGTGGGTATCTCCTTAGTTGGGGACATCCTCGTTTCCTACTTGGCTTGAGCGTGGGGGAAAGGCCCCTGTACTTTGCAGTGATACACAACTATATGCTTGTGTTAGATCATCACTGCTGGTGAAATGGAGATGAGCATTGATGTTATGCTTGATATGGGCCAGTGGAGGGTGAGAAATAGGCCTTCTTTTGTGTGGATAGAGCTTCTCTTCCACTGGCTGCAGATTTTATTCTGTATGTGGTCTTTGGTCTGATTCTGTTTTGTGGATTTTGAATATCGAGTTTTTGTCAGGAGTGATGCATGTTTTTTTATTGCTTGCTCTCTCTGATAGGGCGGGCTCCTTGATTTTCAAAGCATATGTAAGTTTTCCTAAGGTTATCAATTCGTATTCTTTTTATTTTTACACGGATTTTCCTTGCCTGTTGGGGCGCTTCAGCATGGGTGTTTAACTTTCAAAAGTTGGAAAATGTCTCCTTGAAAAAATGCATGTAACAGACTTTTTGAAAGTACAATAGTACATAGATGCACTAAATGTAATGCAGATGGTATGCTCTCTGTGCAAAAATTAAACTGAGAGCCTATACACTGTCAAGCGTCTTGCTTTTGAGAATTGCTTCTATCTCTTTCCCTCTTCTTTCTTGGGTTGTGTGTAAAAGTAATGCACCTAAGACACAAGCTGCAACCATTGATACGGCTTTATCTCATGTTGCTTATCCTTTTCTCATAGCAGTTACCTAAATGTTTTTGTCACAAAACTAACCACTTTGCAGGCAATAGTTTAGAGGTAGCCTATGAAGCACCTGTGCTTCAGTTTGGGTGAAGCACCAGCACCGGGTGCGGCATGGGTGCACACTGGGTGCGTGTCTGGAATAATTTTTTTTATTAATTAAATTTCTGGATCTTAGGTGCGGCTAGGATACTGCAGGGATATGCACCTATATATTTTTTTAGAGAGGAGAGAGGTAGAAGAAGAAGAAGAGGGAGAAGAGAAGAAGGAAAGAGAGAAGAGAAGAGAAGAAGGAACGACTTAAGACGAAGAGCGCCAGTAGCGGCGACTGGCGATATCCGACAGCAGAGACGACCCCTGGCATCTGGACGCAGCGGCAATGGTTTCTCGTTGCAGATGGATCTGTCGATGTTGTCGATGTTGTCGATGTTAGGTTTTGTTTAGGGTGACAGCTGTTATAAGAGAGGGTGACAGCTATATCTAACTTTCTCTTTATTATGTCTAGGTACCAGCTTTATTGACAATCTTTTAAACTAGCCCCAATACTTTCAAGAAATAACAGAACTTGTGAACTTTACTATCATATTTGGCTATGCACTTTCAGTATTTCTGAATCAGCCCACCAATTTAAAAAACTATCTTATCGTTGTTTGAAAAACTATTATCTTTATCACAAGTAGTATATAGGTTAATAAATTTTTGCGTATCCCCCACCCGTATTCTAAAATTTTCAAAAAATGCCGTATCCGCACCCGCACCCATGTCCGTGCTTCATGGGGGTAGATAATGATACAGCTAACTTGGAGAAGAACTGGTCTTGTAACCTTGATTTTAATAGTTGTTGCCAGCATTCTTCTTTACAAGAGTTCTTAAATGGTGCTTTTTCACATATCTGAAACTGTAGATGAATTCATCATGCATTCCTTAGAAGCTTTCAGATCTCTACAGTGTTGCTGCCAAAAAATTTTGCTTCTCTTCCACTGCATAATGGATCCATGTTTTTTGCTATGATGTATTTCATTGTAGGTCTAATTTTGATTTTAACGATCATCCTAGTTGTGGTTCATGAAATGGTCACGGTCATATTGTGGCAATTATTTTTCCGTATCTTGCTTCATTCTAATTCTTCTTTCCCTATTATTGCAGTTTATCCTTAATTTGCAAGGAGCTGCCAACATCTTGAAATTCTGTTAAGTAATGTTTTCACCCTTCTTGATTATTTGTAGGCTGACTTAGGTGTCAAGACAAAGACCCAACTTATGGCAGAGAAATCTGTTTTCAAGATACTATTAATGACCATCATTGCTGCAAGTGCGGAACCAGATTTACATGACCCCCAGGACGAATATATAGTCAATGTTTGTCGCCATTTTGCTATCATATTTCACTTAGAAAATCTGTCAGGCAATACATCAAGTTCCACTCCACTTGGTGGTCCTCTGGTTCCATCAAGTACCAGTGTCAGTTCAAAGCCAAGAGTTACTACTTCAAATTTAAAAGAGTTGGACCCCTTGATATTTTTAGATGCATTAGTGGATGTGCTGGCAGATGAAAACCGGAATCATGCTAAAGCTGCCCATAGTGCATTAAACGTGTTTGCTGAAACGCTTCTGTTCCTTGCTCACTCAAAGCATACTGACGTACTTATGTCGAGAGGAGGCCCTGGTACTCCGATGATTGTCTCTAGTCCATCAATGAGTCCTGTTTATTCACCGCCTCCAAGTGTTCGAATTCCTGTTTTTGAGCAACTTTTACCTCGTCTTCTGCATTGTTGCTATGGAAGTACTTGGCAAGCACAAATCGGTGGAGTTTTGGGTCTTGGCGCTTTGGTCGGAAAGGTCACTGTTGATACTTTGTGCCATTTTCAAGTACGGGTTGTCCGTGGGCTGGTATATGTTCTTAAAAGGCTCCCTTTATATGCCACAAAAGAGCAAGAAGAGACAAGTCAGGTGCTTACACAGGTTCTTCGTGTGGTCAATAATATTGATGAAGCAAACAGTGAAGCCCGCAGACAAAGCTTCCAAGGGGTTGTTGAATTTCTTGCCTCTGAAATATTCAATGCCAATGCCTCGGTTAATGTGAGGAAAATTGTGCAGTCGTGTTTGGCACTTTTGGCTAGTAGGACTGGCAGTGAGGTTTCCGAGTTACTTGAGCCTTTATACCAACCTTTGCTTCAGCCTCTTATAATTCGCCCACTTCGTTCAAGGACTGTTGATCAGCAGGTGAGAATCGTTTGGGCCTTCTGATCTTTGCCCATTGCTAACAGTAATTGACTTGATTTTGTTTTGTTTAGGTTGGGACAGTTACTGCTTTAAATTTTTGTCTCGCCTTGAGGCCCCCACTTCTTAAGTTGACTCAAGAACTAGTCAATTTTCTGCAAGAAGCACTACAAATTGCTGAGGCTGATGAAACTGTGTGGGTTGTGAAGTATATGAACCCGAAAGTGGCTACATCGTTGTGCAAGCTCCTCACAGCTTGCATAGAGCTGTTATGTACTGCAATGGCATGGGCAGATTTCAAAACCCAAAACCATTCTGAATTGCGTGCCAAGATCATATCCATGTTTTTTAAGTCATTGACGAGCAGGACGCCAGAAATTGTAGTTGTTGCCAAGGAGGGCCTATGACAGGTTTTTCCCCACAAATTTTATTGTTATTTTTAAAGCACCATATTTATCATTCATTTACTTGTATGCCTTCCTGACTTGTTAGTTATTATCAATGATTACGTGGCTCTATTGTCATTCTGGGTTATTCTGGTTGGGAAATGCAATGCAGATGAAATATTGGTTTGTTTTTCATCTAATTTGGAACAAGTTATACAATTTGGTTGTTTCTTACTAACTTCTTTAGTCATCCTCCATATTGGGTACAATGTGGTAATTTGTGCTGTTTCTTTGCCTGTTATTGGCATTCTAAACATATTTACTGGGAAAGATAACCTTGCTGTGTCATCCTTTAGGTCATACTACAGCAAAGAATGCCCAAAGAACTTCTGCAGAGCAGCCTGAGGCCTATATTAGTTAACTTGGCACATACCAAAAATCTCAGCATGCCTCTCTTGCAAGGTCTAGCCCATTTGCTTGAACTTCTGTCAAATTGGTTCAATGTTGCCCTGGGAGGTAAATTGCTAGAGCACCTCAAGAAATGGTTAGAACCAGAAAAACTGGCACAGTGTCAGAAGTCGTGGAAGGCTGGTGAAGAACCAAAAATAGCAGCTGGTAAATCTGTACATATTTTTGCCCGTCATTGATGCGTGCTTGTATTAGACATTAATTTAGATTTATCTCCTTGACTTTGCAGCTATTATCGATCTCTTCCACTTGCTTCCTAGTGCAGCAGGAAAGTTTCTTGATGAGCTTGTAACGCTGACCATTGATTTGGAAGTGGCCCTTCCCGCTGGGCAGTTTTACAGCGAGATTAATAGTCCCTACCGCCTTCCACTAACAAAATTTTTAAATCGTTATCCTCCGGTAGCAGTTGATTATTTTCTTTCTCGATTATGTCAACCAAAATACTTCAGGCGGTACGTTTGAAATGATACTGTAAAATTGCTTGTTTATTGCTGACAATCAGATTAATAGGTTTTTTCCTTATTCATATTCCAAACTCTCTAGGTTTATGTACATAATACGGTCAGATGCTGGCCAGCCTTTGAGAGAAGAACTTGCCAAGTCACCAGAGAAGATACTTTCAAGTGCCTTTCCTGAATATCTGCCGAAATCTGATGCATCAAATCTGCAGGGATCTTTGACGGCTCCTACTTTAATGGGCGATGATGGCCTTATCAGCCCTCAGCCTGAATGTCCTAATCCACCGGCTGCAAACCCTGGTGCTATGCCTGATGAGTGTCCAACTGGCTAGCAAACCTGCTGGTGTTGAATCTAGTGCAAGTAAGTTTGTTGCCCTTAAAAGTTAAAAAAAATTCTGCTTTACGTTTGTCCTACCCTGAAAACACAAATTCCCTTTCCTCTTTACAGTTGAATAATGATTGGTTCTTACTGTTATACGCTCATGAGCACCTAATGGTTCTAAATCATCAAGTACTCCTGAAGAACTGTTTTGATTGCCAAGAAAAAAAAAAAAGGTTTTGTATGTATATGTTCTCCCGACCACATGGTTATGGTACCCAGCTTTTTCCCTATGTAAGCCTATTTCTTTTTCTCGCTAAAAAGGGCAACACATTGCGTGAGCTCCTGCATTAATGTGTTCCGAGAAGGTTTGATTTATGCAGCCTTACCTGTTGTTTCCATGTTCCGAGCCCATGTTCTTCTGGTCAGATTAGAGGAACCTACTGTAGTGCAAGGCTGTTGCCAAATGTTGTTGTCTAACTGTTGTAAATAATGTGCTCTGTGTTCATCTGGTGGAGTGTGTTTAGCAGATTCTTCTAAAGATCTACTGGTCTTGATATTTGTTTTGCACTACGAAAAGGATTCCTTTTGCAACTGACGCCTAGTTTGCAGCTATGCTCGTCTGAGTCAAGTTATTCTGAGACGAGTCAAGCATCCCATGACCAAATTTTGATATTTACTTATGCTGTTTGTATTGCAATGAACTGAATAAAATTTCAAACTTGTCCTTTTATCCTCTATAAACAACAAATGCGTGATTGCAAGGAACTTGTCAACTAAGATAGCATTAGCCGTAACATGAGAATGAATGATGATGATAAGTTTCTGCATGTTACACAAAACACACAAAGCCACACCACGTCGTGTCTTTTTGATGCCCACTTCTGTGTTACACTTTGTGGAGTTGATGCTATACATTGTGGATTTAGGTTATTCTAGAATATGCTAGAAGTCAGATAAAAGAGGCTCTAAATCAAGCTGCAGCATTAATACTATTATTTCACAGTGTGATGCTCTCGTGATAGTCAAACCGGTCCGCATGGCACCTGTGGAAACCTCGTTGACAGTATGCTGTGTTAGAGCTGCTGAAGCATTAAAGTTTATATTGATGCCCTGGCATGGCATGTCTGATGTTCTTGTCAGGTTATGGTTCATTATTGCTTGATCACTTTGGTTGCTTTTTGTCTTGCATTCTTATATATAATTACCTATGTGTCTTGGATCTTATGTTCAACATGTTTTATGAAATGCAGGTGAAAGAAAGCAAATGGCTTGTCAAATGCTTCCTGAATTACTTACGACATGATAAAACCGAAGTCAATGTTCTCTTCGATATACTTTCGATCTTCTTGTTTCTTACTCGCATTGATTTTACTTTTCTAAAAGAGTTTTATATTATTGAGGTAAGTTATTCCTGGAGACAATATTATTTGTGTGGAACTATGGTTTTCCATTTTCCCATGGACGTTTTCCTGTGTCGTGCTAACTATTATGTTATCGTTCAGGTTGCTGAGGGCTATCCACCTGATATGAAGAAAACACTCCTCTTGCATTTTCTGAATCTTTTCCAATCAAAACAACTTGGGCACGATCACTTGGTGGTTGTCATGCAAATGCTCATTCTTCCGTTGTTAGCTCACGCATTTCAGAATGGTCAGACTTGGGAGGTTGTAGACACTGCTGTAATTAAAACAATTGTTGACAAGCTGCTCGATCCTCCAGAAGAGGTAATTTTTCCTAACGTACTAGAGGTTACGTGCTCTATTTTCTTTGTTAACACCTCCAACTCGAAATTAACTTGCAATATGTTAAGAGGCCCACAAGGCTTTTATTTTTATTGCCAGGCATTTTGTTCTTAACATGGAAAGTATTCATTATGAAAGATTTCATTTGTTCTTTGTTGTTGTAGGTATGATAAAACTGTTTTATGTTGACATGTACTGTGTGTTGGATAGGTCTCTGCTGATTATGACGAGCCTTTGAGGATAGAGCTTTTGCAGCTTGCCACTCTACTTCTCAAGTTTCTTCAGACTGACCTTGTACATCACAGGAAGGAACTTATCAAATTTGGCTGGAATCATCTCAAGCGTGAAGATAGTGCTAGTAAGCAGTGGGCATTTGTTAATGTTTGTCACTTCTTGGAGGCCTATCAAGCCCCAGAGAAAATTATACTACAGGTATCCTTAAAAAAATCACTTGCCAACAGTAACTTAAATTCTCTTTTATTGTTTATTTGTTGGTTTTACGCATTTATCACATCATAGGTTTGCAGTATTTTTGCAAATACTATTATTCCATTGGGATGATTACATACATGACCCAAGTAGAAAAATATAGAATTTCTTGCGAAGCCACGGTCTTCTCTCTCTCTCTCTTTCTGTTGGATGAGCAATATTAAGTTGTTCACGTCTTGTGAAGTCAACTTTACTCGAAGTTCAAGGTCTTCGGTTTTGTCTTGTCCTGAGTCTCTCTCTCTCTCTCTCTCTCGGCTGGGTGTATAATGTTTTTTTCCATGTTTAATCATCTAGGATTTGTTCTAAAGAAACTTCTTTGTTTATCTATATTACTGTACAGATATTATATTGAAGTTCATTTGCCAACAGAGTGAGGCAAAGGAATATGATATGGTGATCAGTGAATCTTTACTTTTTATATATAATAATAATAATAACTAGACGAGTCTTTGTAGCCCACAATGCTGCACTATGTATTTGCTGTGTACCCGTCAAATTGATTGAATTCATGAAAAACCTTTTTGTTATACATGTAAATTTTATAGTATAAAGTATGTAGTATCTATTGTATAGCCAGCGTATCCATATCCAACTTCTTCTTCTTGTTGCAACGATAAGGTTGCTCCTGGTTTTTGACATGGAAACAGCCTCTGCCTGCGTACATCAACCCTCCCCAACCCTTCGATTGGGGACACCTAGTGCACTGGGCTCATACCTACAACCCGTCTGTTTACATGTCTATGGTTCATAGGTTCTGAGGGAGTTACACAAAAGAAATCATTTTGGAGTCTCTACCACCTTGCTATTTGGCTTCTAGATGCATTGACTTAATTTGCCATTCCAAAATTGCCCCTAGAAGAGAACAAGAGCAAAACAGTACTGGTGCACTGACTTTGGAGAGAACGAGGACAAAGCTTTAAAATATAATCCGGATCAAAGTTTTGCATTCAACCATCAATGTTTGGTAATTGCATTGGAAATCTAACTAACAGTTGATGATGGCCAAATCGGGTTTCCAATACTACTAGACTAGTAAACATGGACAAAAGTAGTTTATTCCTCAAATCAACTAATAAAGGCCTTGAAGCCAAATATAAATCTCCAAGCTCTAGCAAAGAATCTTAATCCGTCTAAGCCACCTCACCTCAGTTACATGTAGTGATAAACATGAGATTTTCGTTGTAGTTATTGAGAGCCTACATAGAAATTCGTGACGTCTTTTTCTGATAAAAATGTTTTTTATGAGCTTCATGCAATTGAAACTTAGAGTCTTAGACACCACGAGAATAAGGTTGTGTTTTCTGTTTCGTAATGTTGGCCCTTGAGCTCTCTTTTATGAGTGAGGTTTGTTTTTTTTTTTTTTTTTTTTTTTTTGGGGGGGGGGGGGGGGGGGGAGTTGCCCGTGTTACTAGATTGTCCTTTGGTTGTGTTACTCATTTCGAGGCTAGTGCATTGAACAGGTTGCTTTGTTAGAATTTACTTCATGACACACTTTTCAATACCATAAAATTAGAAGAAGACATTGTATGTTTTCATGTGGCTTTGCATTCATTCATTTGCTACGTATTACTGAATTCGGCTTATTTGTTACTGTTGGACACTCTTTAGCTGCCTCCTAGAAAGATGAATGTTACACTTGGTAAGCACTATGCTTTGGACGAAGCCAGGTGTAGGCAATTCTTTAAAAAGATTTATGGTAGTTGAACATTGTCTTTACTGTTGTCTTTCTTGCATTCTCAACCTTGTGCAAAAGCCTAAGCTACCAAGAAAGCCCTGTGTTAGGGACCTCCTCCGTGTTGATGGTTTACTTTGATTTAATCAGCTTGACCGTGATTCATGCCTCGTCGACCAATTATGGCTTCAACCAAGGGGTTGTAAATTGTGATTACTCTATTTTATGTGGTTCGGTGTGTGAAATTTTACTACCATTATTATTTATGCACTGTAACTGCCAGTCATTTTTTAAGTACAGAGAAAAACTCCTTATCATAGCCGACTTCCTCTTATATATATATATTGTGTGTGTGTGTGTGTGTGTGTGTGTTCTGTTCTAAAAGACGTGGAACCAACCTTTGCGATGTCCTGGCAAATTTAACCGAACGTATTTGTCTAGTTGAAATTCTTTATAGGACCAATTATATAAGGGCTGAGAGTTGTGAATTTTGAGGTATAAACTCATTTTACTTGATCTTCCTGTGAGCTACTTGCTTGAGTTTGCATTCTTATTTCTAATTTGGATTGGTATCCAAATTTCTTTTTGCTGGTTGCCTATGAAGCACGGACACAGGTTCACGGATACGGCATTTTTAAAAATTTTAGGATACGGGTGCGGCGGGGATACGGCAAATTTTGTATATACCTTTTAAGTATGTAAACATAGTATTGAATTTATAAACAAACAGGGACCATTTGAATCTTAAGAAATTGCATAAAAAGATGTATAATGCAATTCAATTTAACCTTTCTACAATAGTAAAATACCATCAAATACATAATAACCACCACCTAATACATCACAATAGAAGTAGCATCAAAGTGTAGGCAGTACCAAAGTTCAAACCAATGATCAAAAAAAAAAAAAAAAAAAGAATACGACAAATAGAAAACAAAATACTTCATATTGTCACATGGAAACACTGCATATTGTCACACGCATACTGAAACACTGAAAAGTTGGTCCAACCGTCCCAAGTCACAAGCCACAAGCCACAAAGAGAGAGGAAGACAGAAGGTATAGCGTAGAGCAAAGAGAGAGGAAGACAAGAACTTTACCTCTTGAGAAATACTGCCAGAGGTGAGAACCCCTCGTCCCCGGTGGTCCCTGGTGGTTGACACTGCTCTTTCTCTCTCTCTCTGTCTCTCCCCAATTCACAGGTCTGCCGGAGGTGAGGGCCCGTCGTCGCAGGTGGTCGCGGATGGTCACCGGAGTTGCAGGTGGTCGCCGGGTGGTCACCTCCTCGTTCCTGTTGCCGCTGCTCTCTCTCTCTCTCTCTATGAAGTACGGGTGTGGCACTTTGGGTGAAGCACCTGCACCAGGTGCGCGTCGCGTGCGGGTGCGGCATGGGTATGTGTCGGGTGTGTGTCGCGCATATTTGATTTCTTTTTTGTCCTAAGTACCGAGTGCAGCTCGGGTGCATATCAGACTGTGGAAATGGCAGATTGGTGGCCACCAACGACCACTGGACCACCGGCCACTCCAGCGACCACCTTGTGGGACCACCGGCAAGGAATCTGAGGAGAGGGAGGAGAGGAGAGAAGAAGCAGCAGCAGCAGAAGGAGAAGGAGAAGGAGGAAGAAGTACTCACGGGAGACCCAAGGCCGTGTGCAGTGCGCGGTAATGTGAGGGGTGAAGAAGAATAAGAGGGAATCCTGCTGTGATGTCGATGTTATCGATGTGCTGGAGACAGTTGTTTTCATTTAAAACACTTACTAACTTATTACTTAACCAGCCCCAGTACTTCAAGAAATAGAAGTAATACCATATATACAAACTTTATTGTGTTCAGCCATACAATTGTAATATTTACAAGTCAGCCCATTAAACTTAACAAACTCTCACTATTTTGATTTAAAACTTCAAAGTTTACGAAGCAGCCCATTAAACTTAAACGTTCAGTACTTTGGTTCAAATATTAATATTTTTTTTACGTATATATATCTAATACTTATATTATGATTCTTAAGATTCAAATTGTTTAGAAATTCAATACTAATGTATATAATTAAAAAAATATTCATAAAATTTGCCATGTCCCCGTATCCTAAAATTTTCAAAAATGCCGTATCCCCGTATCCGCACCCGTGTCTGTGCTTCATAGCTCTCTCTCATTCTCAGATGCTCTTCACAGGTGAAGCTTAATTGTTCATTAGATTAGTTTAGGTTTTTTATTCATGTTTTGAGCCCCGATACTTCTTTTTAAAATCATGCTTTGACCCCATAAGTATCCGATACGCACAGGACCCGTATCGCACCCGATAATACGGAATAAAAGAAATGAAATAAGAAACTCCAATACGAACCCGACACGCACCCGCCGCGTACCGACCCTGGTGCTTCACTCATATAGAAGCACCTGTGCTTCAGAGGTGGTTGCTGAAACACTTCTGAACACAGGATGTAATGTGCATCATGTAGGGTCGCTTGTCTATTCGATGTACTGATATGCGGTGCAGTTTCTGTTCTCTCCTTTTGGTCATGTAGATTATGCAATCGGATATTTGTCATAGCATGTTTTATAATAACCCTTTAACTTTACGACTTCTAATGTTATGTAGATCTTGTTATGTACTTATATGTGATATCATCATATGTCCTGATTCCAAGTATACTTTTCCAGGTGTTTGTAGCGCTCCTTCGAACTTGCCAGCCGGAGAATAAAATGTTAGTTAAGCAAGCCCTTGATATATTAATGCCAGCACTTCCCCGGAGATTGCCTCTTGGTGATTCTCGTATGCCAATCTGGATACGCTATACAAAGAAAATTCTGGTGGAGGAAGGGCACTCTATACCCAATCTGATCCATATTTTTCAGTTAATTGTTCGCCATTCAGATCTCTTCTACAGCTGCAGAGCACAGTTTGTACCTCAGATGGTGAATTCTCTCAGTCGCCTCGGATTGCCATATAATACCACGTCAGAGAACAGGCGTCTTGCAATTGAACTTGCTGGGTTGGTTGTCAGTTGGGAGAGGCAGAGGCAAAATGAGATGAAAGTAGTGACTGATGGTGACGCCCTTTGCCAAAATAGTGATGGATGTAACCGAGGTTCTGCTGGTGCTGATCCTAAGCGTCTAGTGGATGGATCTACACTTCCTGAAGATCCAAGTAAACGATTAAAGGTTGAACCAGGTCTTCAGTCCCTTTGCGTCATGTCACCTGGTGGTGCCTCATCGATTACTAACATTGAAACCCCAGGATCTGCCGGACAACCTGATGAAGAATTTAAACCCAATGCAGCTATGGAGGAAATGATCATTAATTTTCTTATAAGAGTAAGTACTATTGAATAAGACAGAATACCTTAGTCAACTTAGTAACTTAGTGACATGTCATAAAACTGTTCAGATTTTATTCTTCTTTTTGCCAAACATTTTTTTTTTCAGCAAAATTGAAATGTCTTTATGTTTTTAAGATTGCTGATTGAAATATTTCGTTGCCTTGAGCTTGTGAATTTGTTCGGTGTTGAATCGCTGTATTTATACTTTTCTGACATCCGCAAAGTCCGGAAACAGTCTCACGTCTACTTCAGCTCCATCGTTGCATCCCACAGCGTATTAATTTGTTTTGCTTTTTGTACTTAGGTAGCCTTGGTGATAGAGCCCAAGGATAAGGAAGCAAGTCTCATGTATAAACAAGCTTTGGAGCTCCTATCACAAGCTTTGGAGGTGTGGCCAACTGCTAATGTTAAATTCAATTACCTAGAGAAGCTGCTAAGCAGTATACAACCATCTCAGTCAAAGGATCCGTCCACAGCTCTTGCACAGGGCCTGGATGTTATGAACAAGGTTTTGGAGAAACAACCTCGTTTGTTCATTCGAAATAACATCAACCACATTTCTCAAGTATGAGTTTCCCATGTTGTCTTACAGTTCTGTGATAAGATTTGTTCATTGTTTCTTTTCATCAATTGTTTACTGCTACATTTTTTGCAGATTCTCGAGCCCTGTTTCAAGTATAAAATGTTAGATGCTGGAAAGTCATTGTGCTCTCTGTTGAAGATGGTTTTTGTTGCTTTTCCTTCAGAAGCAGCTAGTACCCCACAAGATGTCAAGACTTTGTATTCGAAGGTCGATGATCTTATACAGAAGCACCTTGCTGCTATAGCAGCTCCTCAGACAGTGGGTGAAGATAACTCTGCTAACACGATTAGCTTTGTTCTATATGTCACTAGAACCTTGGCAGAGGTGCAGAAGAATATCATTGATCCTTATAATTTGGTACGTGTCCTTCAGCGCCTGGCACGAGATATGGGATCTGCAACTGGTACTTATGGGAGACAAGTATGCTTTTTTCCCCTTTCTCATATGCAAATTGTTACGGTTACGATTATTGCACTTCATGCGAGAATTCACATTTGGTGCTTAAGTGCAAATGCTTTGAGTCTGATCCAAGTTTTGCTTCATTTAGGTAAACCGTTAGAGAAAGTAATCTGGTTAATAATTCTAGTGCAGGGATTACCCATTAACTTTTGGTTGATTAATTGCTACTCTACTCATCTCCTGTTGCACGCTTTTGCAATTAACACCCTTTTCAAAACTTGCTCTGTGGCCCCACATCGATATTTTCTGTCTAATTTAGCACGTGAAGTAGCGTTGTGCTAAAGATGTGACCAAAAACTATGGGCGATAATGAAATAGGACCTTGGCGGGCCCTTTGTTTCTATCCATCGTCAATCATCGTTTTTTTAACTGTCGCAGCTGCCAGACTCTACCAGAGTAACCCGGGAGCTCCAAAAGGGCAACACCTCTCTCTCTTTCTCTCTCTCTCTCTCTCTCCCCCCTCCCTCTCCCCCCCCTCTTTCCCTCCCTCCCCTAAACATTTGAGACTGCCACAGCCCTCAGCCTGTGCCCCCCCTCCCCAACAACTCCAGCTGCTGACAACCCCCTCCACTGTCGAAGACAAAAACCATTTAAACTTGGTAATGGACAGCTGACTCATCACTGCCTCAACATCACCTTGTATGATGGTCACTGCCAAGTAACATTGATTAAAACAACTGAGCGTGCAGTGTGATGTGTACGGAACCCTAGTCCACTATCCGCCACATCATTCTTTCTACGACTAAGAAGGGCGGAAGCAGCCCCAGAGAAACACCAATTTCTGGGAGCTGACGCAAAAACTTAACAATATCTTCAATGCTTATGGCTGCGAAAGCCAATCACCCAGAGGAACAATGCATTAATTATAGTGGTTTATCTGATTGTACAGAATTTTTAGTGCGCTTGATCAAATTATTCTGCTATCCTTGTTATTTGAGTTGGGGTGATCTCAGAATATAGTGGTATCTTCTCTAATGTCTTACTGCATTGGATGGAACTTATATTTTGCCTTCTTCCTACTCTTATTTGGATATTCATGTTGATGCACTGTGGGGGGTTGGATTATGATAAGGGGAAGGTGGTGGTGTTGTTCTCAGTGTGGTTGGAGAGAGAGAGAGAGAGAGAGAGAGGATTTTTTTCATTTACCACCTCAGCATTTCTGTCACATGGCCGCTACGGCTTTCCATGTATTAAGTTTGAGACGTGTGTGATAATATTGTCATCTCTACCGTTTATTTTAAGGTTACATTCTTGGCGCATGGGCAAGTCTGTATCCTTTTTGTTGGGGCCACTGAGCAATCGATTTGTCTAAGACAGAACAGATTTGCAAGTTTTGATGATTTGTGAAAACGTGTGAAAGAGAAGGGGCAGAATGTTCCCTGAGAAGTCTATAACAAGGATGTGATTTTTTTTATTTTTCAAAAAACACGTGGCTCCTCTTTAAGGTTCATTGCTTTTCTTCTTATCCCGGTTCTGTTGTCAAAATGGGCTAATCAGTATTATTTGTTCCTTTTTTCCGGAGAAGGATAGGATAAAAGCTATAGATGTGTCGGTAAGTCATCTTCTCCTAGTGGATCTGTCCATCAAACAAAGCTAGTCTGCCTAATTCAGTGCGCCCCCATTCCGCTATATGATCATTCTTGTCATGCTGCTATTTCTCCTTTAGTAATGATTTCACTTTGTTCTTGGCTAATCTGCATATGACGGGTAATGCTCTCTTCCAGGGTCAGAGAGGGGATCCAGATTCTGCAGTTAGCTCTTCTCGTCAAGGTGCTGATGTTGGAGTTGTCATTGCTAATCTTAAATCTGTCTTGAGACTTATCACTGAAAGGGTCATGACTGTTCCGGAGTGCAAACGATCCGTTACTCAAATTCTAAATTCGTTGCTCTCTGAGAAAGGTACTGATCATACTGTGCTTCTCTGCATAATGGATGTAATAAAGGGTTGGATTGAAGATGATTTCAGTATGCCTGGTATGCCTGTTGCATCTAGTAGTTTCCTTGCTCCGAAGGAAGTAGTTTCAATCCTTCAGAAGCTCTCACAAGTTGACAAGCAAAACTTTTCCCCGAGTGCTGTAGAGGAGTGGGATAGGAAATATCTTCAGCTTCTTTATGGACTTTGTGCTGATTCGAACAAGTAAGTAGAGAGGATTTGAATTTCTGTAAATTCACGGTTAGGATATAAAAACTTATGATTTCATTGACTTCCAGATTTCCTCTTTCCCTCCGTCAAGAAGTATTTCAAAAGGTAGAGAGGCAATTTTTGCTTGGTTTAAGGGCAAAAGATCCTGAGATCAGGATGAAGTTCTTCTCCCTTTATCATGAATCTCTTGGGAAAACATTGTTCACAAGACTACAGTACATCATTCAAATTCAGGACTGGGAAGCTCTGAGTGATGTCTTCTGGCTCAAGCAAGGCCTGGATCTTCTTCTTGCCATCTTAGTCGAGGATAAGCCCATTACACTTGCGCCAAACTCTGCCAAGGTCCCCCCTCTTGTGGTGTCAGGTTCTGTTCCTGATTGTTCTGGGATGCAGCCCATGGTGACTGATATTTTAGAAGGTTCTGATGAGGCTCCTCTAACATTTGATAGCCTTGTGATGAAGCATGCGCAATTTATGAGTGAGATGAGCCGACTTCGGGTACGTGCGCTTACATTGACAATCATTTGGAAGAGTGTAATGATGTTTGAAGCTCTGAATATGTTGAGGGTAGTTGTCAATAGTGTTGCTAGGGAGACTGTCAGAGTAGTTTTAATGAACACTGACACTGTGGCAGAGACCAACACCGTCACGGACAGAGACACGGGACACTTCATTTTTCAATAATGAGACTTTGGACACCGTGGACTTTATAGCAATTTTTAATCCGTACATATGCTAATATATGGAGAAAATGTCATATGCAACATCATTTAATTCAATTTAGCACTCAAAATATTTAGATTAACATGTATGTTTGAGTATATAATTGCAAACAAAAGACAAGGACAAAACTGCAACTTGGTTTATTTGAATAAACTGGTAAGACTTTGGAGTTTATTGCACATGTTAAATTTTCTTGGCCTGTATGAAAATATGGAAAACTTTGTAGGTAAAATTGTGAAGTTTATGGTTAGCGATTAATTTGGATCGCAGACTTTTTTCCTATTAGATTGCAAACTTCAGCACGATTGTGTGAACATCGACGGCTGAGAAGAAGAGGAGAAGAGCAGTTTTTCCCCCAAATGAAAGTTTCAGAAGAACATTTATCCAGATCTGGAGCGTATAGCCAATTAAGATCTGCTTCTTTTCCAAATAGAAGATCCAGATCTGCTTCTTTCTCCATCTTCTTCTCGCCTCTTAAGGCATGTCAGTGCCCCGCGGTGTTGAAGACATGTCAGTGCCCCGGTAGCTGTCATACACCAAACCTTGCCCCTAGGGGTGTCCATAGTTTCTTAGCCGTCAGCATTGTGGACATATATACGCTGGTTCCTTTTGAAGTTTATTATTCTGCTAACAAGTTCACTAAAGCATTATTATCTCTGATTGGTTTGAACTTTTTTTTTAACTTCGATCATTGGATATCTGCCGAAGTTTTGGTCACTGAGCTTCAACCTTGATATTGACTTTTTGATCATTTTCTTTCAGGTTGCTGATCTTGTCATTCCACTGAGAGAACTGGCTCATACAGATGCAAATGTTGCATATCATTTATGGGTTTTGGTGTTTCCCATTGTATGGGTGACGTTACACAAGGATGAACAAATAACACTTGCTAAGCCAATGATAGCGCTTCTATCCAAGGACTATCACAAAAAGCAGCAGGCGAGCAGGCCAAATGTTGTGCAAGCTCTTCTAGAAGGACTCCAATTAAGCCACCCTCAGCCTCGGATGCCTAGCGAACTCATAAAATATATCGGAAAGACTTACAATGCATGGCACATTGCGTTGGGTCTGCTGGAAAGTCATGTAATGTTGTTTTTGAATGACACGAAGTGCTCGGAGTCTCTGGCTGAGCTTTACCGCTTGCTGAATGAAGAAGATATGAGGTGTGGATTGTGGAAGAAAAAGTCAATTACTGCTGAAACTAGGGCTGGACTGTCGCTTGTTCAGCATGGTTACTGGCAGCGGGCCCAAAGCCTATTCTACCAAGCCATGGTTAAGGCAACTCAAGGCACTTACAATAACACGGTCCCAAAGGCTGAGATGTGCCTTTGGGAAGAGCAGTGGCTTTATTGTGCTAGTCAACTCAGTCAATGGGATGTGTTGGCAGATTTTGGCAAACTTGTTGAAAACTATGAAATTTTACTTGATAGCCTTTGGAAACAGCCCGACTGGGCCTATTTAAAAGATCAAGTAATTCCAAAGGCTCAAGTCGAAGAAACACCAAAACTTCGTACAATCCACGCTTATTTTGCTCTTCATGAAAAGAATACGAATGGAGTGGGAGAAGCCGAAAACTTAGTGGGAAAAGGTGTTGATCTTGCATTGGAGCAGTGGTGGCAGTTACCTGAAATGTCTGTTCATTCCAGAATTCCGCTTTTGCAGCAGTTCCAGCAACTGGTTGAGGTTCAAGAATCAGCTAGGATTATAGTTGATATTGCTAATGGAAATAAACTTCTCAGCAGTTCTGCTGTTGGTGGACCTAGCAACGCATACGCTGATCTCAAGGACATCCTTGAGACGTGGAGATTAAGAACTCCAAATGAGTGGGACAGTTTGTCTGTATGGTACGATTTGCTTCAGTGGAGGAATGAAATGTATAATGCAGTTATTGATGCATTCAAAGATTTTGGTACCACTAACTCACAACTTCACCACCTTGGTTACCGTGACAAGGCGTGGAACGTCAACAAGCTTGCCCACATCGCTCGTAAACAGGGTTCCTGTGATGTTTGTGTGTCCATATTGGAAAAGATGTACGGGCATTCAACCATGGAAGTACAGGTACCATGAACTATATATTCTTTAGGTTGTTACTTCTTTAGGAAAAAAAAATGTTCCATTACAATTAGACAACCTTCTCATCTGTTCTTGTGGCATGTTGCAGGAGGCATTTGTCAAAATAAGAGAACAAGCAAAGGCTTATTTTGATATGAAGGGAGAGCTTACCAATGGACTTAAATTAATAAACACTAATCTGGAATATTTTCCTGTTAAACACAAAGCAGAAATTTTTCGCCTCAAAGGAGATTTCTTATTGAAGCTAAATGACTGTGAAGGCGCCAATCTTGCATACTCTAATGCCATAAGCCTTTTCAAGAATTTGCCTAAAGGGTGGATCAGCTGGGGAAATTACTGTGATATGGTAGTCACTATCCAGTTTCTTGTTGTAATATGGGTTTTGTGTATAGCTTTAATTTCTAATCTGATATTGTTCCAGGCTTACAAGGAAACTCATGACGAAATTTGGCTAGAATATGCTGTTAGCTGCTTTCTTCAAGGTATAAAGTTTGGCATTCCCAACTCTAGAAGCCATCTAGCTCGTGTTCTCTATCTACTCAGCTTTGATACTCCCAATGAACCTGTGGGAAGGGCATTTGACAAGTACTTGGACCAAATACCGCACTGGGTTTGGCTTTCTTGGATTCCCCAACTATTGCTTTCATTGCAAAGGACAGAAGCCCCACATTGCAAACTTGTGCTTCTAAAAGTTGCCACTGTATATCCACAGGTGATTGTTGTGTTGCTTCTCTATAGTTCGTAATTTCGTATTTTATAGTCTGTTTTGTCTTTTTTTATCTTGACATCTTTTGTTTCAAATCTTAGGCATTGTATTACTGGCTGCGCACATATTTGCTCGAACGCCGTGATGTTGCGAATAAATCTGAATTTGGCAGAATGGCAATGGCGCAGCAAAGAATGCAGCAAAATGCCTCTGGTGGCAGTGCTGGTTCTGGTTCTGTTGTCTTGGCTGATGGGAACGCAAGAGCACCAAGCCATGGCGGGAGTTCTGTATCTTCAGACAACCAAATTCATCAAGGAAGTCAATCTGGTGGTGCTGTTGGATCCCATGATGCTGTGAACTCCCAAATGCAGGAATCTGAAAGGGCCGCATCTGTTGAAGGCGGTGTGCATGCTGGTAATGACCAACCTTTGCAGCAGAGTTCTTCAACCATGAATGATGGTGGTCAGAGTGCATTAAGGCGTAATGGTGCCTTAAATTTAGTTGCTTCTGCTGCCAGTGCATTTGATGCTGCAAAGGATATAATGGAAACACTTAGAAGCAAACACACTAATCTGGCCAGTGAACTTGAGGTAACATGTTTGTCTGAAAATTTTACATTCTATGCTACTAAACCTTTTTCTTTTACCTGTCTATGTATTTTTACTTTTTCTTCGTGGGAGTGTGGCGGCCTTTCTAAGAAGAAATAAACCTGTAGGAATATGCACTTTGTTAATAGATTCTGGTATTATAAGTTCATTACATGCTTTTCCGATGTTTGATTTGATTACTTTGGAGACCTGACTGTTCCTCCAACTTACTGACCATAGCATCAAATAATATCTACATGTAAAGGAGTTCTCTATTGTTTTTTCAGATACTACTCACAGAAATTGGCTCGAGATTTGTTACTCTGCCAGAAGAGAGACTACTGGCCGTGGTTAATGCCCTGCTCCACCGCTGTTATAAGTACCCCACTGCAACTACGGCAGAGGTTCCCCAGTCTCTCAAGAAGGAGCTCTCTGGAGTTTGTAGGGCCTGCTTTTCGGCAGATGCTGTGAACAAACATGTTGAATTTGTAAGAGAGTACAAGCAGGATTTTGAACGTGACCTTGATCCAGAGAGCACCACAACATTCCCAGCCACTCTTTCCGAACTGACTGAACGACTGAAGCACTGGAAAAATGTCCTCCAGAGCAATGTTGAGGATCGGTTTCCAGCTGTGTTGAAGCTGGAAGAAGAAAGCAGGGTGTTGCGTGACTTTCATGTTGTTGACGTGGAGGTCCCCGGCCAGTATTTTACTGATCAGGTAAGTTCGACCGGCATCCATAGAATGACTTCTGATAAACTGGACTCTTATCTGTATGTGCTGCATATGTGTCAAAAAATTAACTCCATATTTTCTGCCCAGTGAAGTAATTAACCCAATTTTAACTGAAGTGTTGTGAAATCAAGCCTCCACCATTAAACATTATCCTAATTTTTGACACTAATCATTTTGCCTTCTAATATGTTTCCCTGACACTCATGCTGCTTTAATTTGTTTTTTCCCCTTTTGTTTCTTGGGGCTAAGCACGTTCAGATGTACCCTCTAAAAACTTACAAATCTCTCCCCTATCTGATCAAATGTTCTGTTAGTCCTGCATAAGACGTCTTCAATGATATGCAACCAAGAAAAATTTGAAAAGAAGCAGAATCTGACTTTGGTATGGCAATTGATGCCATCCTACCTCTCTTTCCTTCTGCTTCTGATTTTCCGATAACCCTCGAAACCCAAAAAGAGTGAATATACCAATGCATCTTTGCCCCATACCTTGTATTGATACTCGCTTTAAGTAGAATAAAACTGTGAATCATGTTTGCCAGTGCAAGCAGAATTTACCGTAACTTGCTTCAGATACCATCTTAGATTACTATCTCCCCAAACACACGATAAAGCATTGCTTTTCCATACTGTATTTTGCTAGTACAATGAATGGAGAAAGAAAGCTATCAGAGAGAAATGATGGAATAGAATAGATAAGCTATAAGAGAGATTGCAAGTTAGTTCAAGCAGGATAGTCTTTGTTACGTGTCTATGGATGCAATGTAATCAGATGTTCTGCTTTAAATTGCTTAGACGGATGATAAGATACTGTTGCTTTATTTGACAAATGACAATTCTCAATTTGGTTGTTATTTTATGTTATGCTCTTATCATTCTGGCCCTCTCTTAGAGTGCAAAACAAACTAGGATGAGTTGGCAGTGAAGGATAATGCTTAGAAACTCCTTGATGTTTGGGATTTGGTTGCATGGAGCAGGAGTGGGGGAGCGTAAGCACCTAGAAGATTGCGAGTTGGGAGCGGCGCTGCTATATAAATAGTATATATCCTTAGGCAATTAACAATTTCTAGTATGTGCAATATATGCATAGCATATATATTCACACATGCATATGGATTGTTGTTTATCAAACATTATACGGTCCAGCTACTCTATGTTTTTGTTCAGCAGAATGTCTAATATTATACATGAAGTACTTGCTTAAAGCATTTTCAGTGATAGACCAGTCATAGAAGAGCCTGATGTGGCCACCCTACAGCCATGTAATCTTTGACAAAAGGACCTCGAAAGACCGAATCCCACGTGCGCTCTGCCTCCCTACGAAGTTAGCAGCCCTAGTTTATATTAGAACCAAGAGAAAGCCCAATGCCTGGTCGCTTTGTCTTCCTAATTTTTCCCGCCTACGTTAATGCTGACCCATAAGGAAATCTGTCCCAGCAAGAGGGAAGATTCTGAGGCTGCTTAAGTTTGTGATACAAACCCACCTGGGTTCGCTTTGTAGATGCAATGGAAGGATGGGCCGCAGGGATAAAGCAACAACATGAGGTTCTACCCTAGTAGTGCCAGTTACTTGTTGAGAACTATTTGGAACCCCTTGTTGGCTTGAATTCAGACTCGGCCTTCAAGAGCTTCTGGAAAGGCTAAGCGTGAAAGTTATTATGTCTCCACTTTATTCAATCATAAAAGAAATCCTCATTCTGTTTCATTGTAATTTAAAGTTTTTTGGTTTAAGTTACAGAGCGCTTATGTACATTTGTTACAATTAACTATTTCTTTTTCAGGAAGTTGCACCCGATCACACGGTAAAGTTGGACAGGGTTGGAGCCGATATTCCGATAGTGCGAAGGCATGGTAGCAGTTTCCGGCGGCTGACATTGATTGGTTCTGATGGCTCCCAGCGCCATTTTATAGTCCAGACCTCTTTGACCCCCAATGCTAGAAGTGATGAACGCATATTGCAGCTTTTCCGTGTTATGAACCAAATGTTTGGTAAGCACAAGGAGTCAAGGCGTCGCCACATAAGCATTCACACACCTATTATCATCCCTGTTTGGTCCCAGGTGATAACTTCAGTCTTTACTGCTTTCTATGTTATTTACTTTCGTTTTCCACTTGGATAAGGTGATGAAATTTTGCTATCATAGATTAGATAAGGCCAGTTGATTATTTGCAAATATCAGGCGTGCAATATTGTCGTCACCAAGTTTTCTACTCTGTTTTCGTTGGCTCCTTGTTTTTATGTTGCTTGACTATTGGTCTGTTAGTGATATGTGCGGAAGTACCAGAGGAGTGTTCATCTGAATTGGGGCCTTCTGTTCTTACAGTAGTCAATGGTTGTTTGAATCAGGTGCGCATGGTAGAAGATGATGTAATGTACAGCACCTTCCTCGAGGTTTATGAAAATCATTGTGCAAGAAATGACCGAGAGCCGGACCTACCAATCACCTATTTTAAGGACCAGCTGAATCAAGCTATATCTGGACAGATATCACCTGAAGCTGTAGTAGATCTTCGTCTCCAAGCATATAATGACATCACAAAAAATTATGTTACCGACGGCATTTTCTCCCAGTACATGTACAAGACTTTGCTGAGTGGCAATCATATGTGGGCTTTCAAAAAGCAGTTTGCCATCCAGTTGGCCCTGTCAAGTTTCGTGTCATATATGCTTCAAATTGGGGGAAGGTCCCCAAATAAGATATTATTTGCTAAGAACACCGGGAAAATATTCCAGACAGACTTTCATCCAGCATATGACGCCAATGGGATGATAGAGTTTAATGAACCAGTTCCTTTCCGGTTGACAAGGAATTTGCAAGCATTCTTCTCCCATTTTGGTGTGGAAGGTCTTATTGTCTCAGCTATGTGTGCGGCAGCACAAGCCGTGGTTTCACCCAAGGTGAACTTTTTTAGAAATGAATCCGTTTGTTTTTTATTAGGAATTCTGCTGATCAGTTTTTTCAAATTTCTTGTCGCAGCAAAATCAGCATATATGGCATCATTTAGCTATGTTTTTCCGCGATGAGCTGTTATCATGGTCCTGGAGAAGGCCTTTGGGGATGCCTCTGGCTCCTGTTGTTGGTGGGGGTAGCTTGAACCCTGTTGACTTCAGACAGAAAATCAGTACAAATGTTGACCATGTTATCGGCCGGATCAGTGGAATAGCTCCACAATACGTTTCTGAAGAGGTATGCTTTTGCCTACAATCATTTACATAACGGCAAAGAAAACGGTAGATGCTTTTATGAATAAGGTATAAGATGCAGATATCATTAGGTTGGCTAGAGCTGTCTTCTTATCTGCTGTTGGCTAGTGCTGTCTTCTTATTTTGGTTGTAGACCCAAGTGTTCCTAATTCGTCACTTTAAAGTGACAAACGAATTGAACCTGTATTTTCACAATCTGCGGACGTGAAGGTGCGATACGATCTGGCGAATCTTGTGGCTCCTCAAGGTCACCCGCTTTGCTCACCATTATGATGGTGCGGTTTGGCAATTCCCTTATTGCTTGATGATTATGGATGGCTGCATCCGACATAAACCCACAAACATCTCGGATGCATTTAATGCTTGCCTTTGAGCACATTTAATTATGATATTGCATTTCCAAATACTAAAATGGAGTGATTAAGAAGGCAGGACAACTGAACCAACAACATGCGTTTTTTTAGGTTGAATATCTACCGTGGTGCCAGCACCCTGTTTGAATTGGTAATAGAGGCGCTGCTTTATAGTTGTATGCACTTTCTTAAACACCAACATTGGACACGTTTATAGATGATATAGTGATTATAAGATATTTATATAATAGAAACACGATGGACGCACTTTCACACGGTCGTACCCGTCACTGAGTTGTACATACACTAAACAGAGCAGTGTGTTATGTTCTTTGTCCTGACCTTTGTGTTCTTGGTACTACATCAGGAGGAGAACGTCGTGGACCCACCACAGTCTCTGCAGAGGGGCGTGACCGAGTTGGTTGAAGCTGCGCTGACCCATAGGAATTTGTGCATGATGGATCCGACATGGCATCCCTGGTTCTAGCTTGACCCAAACCTTGTGAATTGAGTTAGTTAGTCCCTTGAATGACCCGGAGTAGCTAGTTTTTCCTTTGAATTGCGATGTAAATTTGTACATACGATGCGATGCTGATGCAACCTCATTAATCTAATTTATAGATTTAGCTTCAATGACATTGCAGATACGATATAAAATCTCTTTTAACTTCCACTGGAGCAAAGGTTAGAAGGCGGAATTTGCACCGAGTTTGTTTGTGCATCATCTACTGTTTGCAAAATACTGCTACTGGCTGGAATGGTCTGATGATCCAACACCTGAAACTTGGGTTGTACCAAGAGCTTACAATTCACCCATATCCAATTTTTATAGGTAATTCCCGCGACCAATCTGGTGCTCCCTCCACCTCTACATTATCCCCAGCCCCAGAACTCTAAATCAGAAGCACCCACCAAACTGAATGGCTTAGCGTTTGGCTAAGCACAAATAAAAATAAAAGCAAGTTTAGACATAAACCCGTCAAACCATCTCTATTCTTTCTACTATTTGGTGCATTTGGTTACACGCCTCACGTTATTAGTGATATTACCGTTTTAAAATTTCGTTCTTTTAAACCCCCTTCTCTCTCCACCATAATAGCTCTCCGTTCCCCCTTGCCTTCCATGCCTCCATTAATCCACAACCAATCTCCCCCATGCCTCACCGTGTGCCTCCATTAATCCACAACCAATCTCCGGGCAATAAATTTTGACAAAGACCATCAGAAAATAGGGATAGGTATTTCCTAATATTAGATGTGCATCAGTAGCGTTATCTTCCAAGGCTTCTGATTGGCTTTCGGCTCAATATTTCTCATATTAATCTCATGACTGACTCAAAATTTCTACTTTCTCAGCTAACAAAAAAGAAAAATTCACATGCATATCACCAAAAACACGAAAAGAGAAGATAGCAGAGCTCCGAAACATCCTCAGCAATGGTCTCACAAGAAAGACAACCATTTAGCAACAAAACGAATCCCAAGGCTTAGTCTTCTTCTGCCGGTTCCTCAGAAAAGCGCAGATGCTTTCCTATAGGTGTTGGCAACCCCTTCAAGCACAAGATACCAGGCGAAACAGCCGAGGATAAATCTTCTACTTCCTCTTCAACCTCATCATCACTGTTGTAAACGAACCGCGTATGCTTGCCAGCGAATCTCGCCATCTTCAGCTCTCCATTGACACTGATCTTGCTAATTCCATCGCACAGTTCGTCAACCCAACCCCTGTCATCTGCTTCTTCATCCTCATCGTGGGGCTCTTCTTCAACTTCTTCAATGCAGACTTCATCACCCGCTTCTTCTTCTTCTTCTTCATCTTTGGTACTGGCATTCACCTGAATAGACCAGACAGAAGCATCATCATCGTCTGTGCATGACTTCTCTCTTCCTTCACTCCCTCCTCCAAAGTAACTAAGCACAGAGGTACAATCAGATGAATCAGAACCCTCTGACTTCTCAGAAAAATCCAATCTTGTTATCACACTCTTCTCTGTTTCAAGACTCTCCTGCTTCTCCCCATCAACTATAACCATCTGGAGAAGATAGCAAGATTTCTTAATTCGACAACAACCCACAGCATGAAATCCTAGAGAAAAACACCTATCTCACAGATTCTTAATTTTTGTTATAAGCCAAATCTCGAAATCTCAGGCACGGACATGTACATAAAAATCAACCAACATAAAGAAAGCTTAAAAAAGAAATATAGGTATACACCCAGTTATGAATTGACAGGAAAAAAAATTGACAGAAATATAATACACACAAAATCTTAAGATTTCATAGAGACACAAAAAATTGACAGAAAAAGACGTAATCAAAACCTGAGATATGACGATTTTATCTTCGCTAGGTGATGGGGTAACAGGAGCCAAATCATCATAAAGATTTAAGAGCTGAGGTGTGTTAGCAGGGGTGGGGGCAAGAAGACCCATAGGAGAACTGGCAAGGCCGCCATGGATGTGGAAAACAGGGCGCCGCTCCAAAGAAAGCTTGGAAA